>JAVIWB010004420.1:0-58682 GCA_031893035.1 Dermolepida albohirtum | reverse complement strand
AGCGACGCGCTTGTGCTCGTTTTAATCCTTGTGAAGAGTACATTGATTGGTGAAAATTTTGTGGCGATAAGACGAAAAATGTGGAAGTTATGGCCGTTTGACGATTTTTGCGATTTTTTTGAACCTCAAGCGATGAAATTTAAAAAACGGAAAAATCAAAGTGTGGATTTTCGACGTTTTGATACCTCTATTTTATGTATTCGAACCCGCTGATTACGAAAAACGCATCGGGAATGCGCTAGCTCTTTCGGTTCTCGAGATATTCGCGAAAAACTAAATTTGGTGAAGTCGAAAAATTAAAATTGCGATTTTCGCCGTTTCGATGGTCCTATCGTACGTATTTTGATCTCCTGATTCAGAAACAACCCCTACTTGGCATCGTATCTCTTACGGTTCTCGAAAAAAATAAAGTTGCGATTTTCGCCGATTCGATGGTTCTATCTTATGTATTTTGATCTGCTGATTCAGAAAATGTACCTATTTGGCATCGTATCTCTTTCGGTTCTCGAGATATTCGCAAAAAACACTTTTGCAAGTTGCGAAAATCGCGAAAATTTTGGATTTTCGTTCAAATCGGCGTGCTATCTCGCGAACCAAGGGCCTCTCGGCGACGGCGCGGACACTGCCGGATGCGTATTGACGTCCGGAATCGACTGCTTCAAACCGGAACCTGCTAGGACGTCGCGTTCTCGAGTTATGACCGGAAAACCGAAAATTTTTGCGAAAATTCAAACTGCCACTGCGGCCAAACGGTTCGCTCTACAGCGACGCGCTTGTGCTCGTTTTAATCCTTGTGAAGAGTACATTGATTGGTGAAAATTTTGTGGCGATAAGACGAAAAATGTGGAAGTTATGGCCGTTTGACGATTTTTGCGATTTTTTTGAACCTCAAGCGATGAAATTTTAAAAACGGAAAAATCAAAGTGTGGATTTTCGACGTTTTGATACCTCTATTTTATGTATTCGAACCCGCTGATTACGAAAAACGCATCGGGAATGCGCTAGCTCTTTCGGTTCTCGAGATATTCGCGAAAAACTAAATTTGGTGAAGTCGAAAAATTAAAATTGCGATTTTCGCCGTTTCGATGGTCCTATCGTACGTATTTTGATCTCCTGATTCAGAAACAACCCCTACTTGGCATCGTATCTCTTACGGTTCTCGAAAAAAATAAAGTTGCGATTTTCGCCGATTCGATGGTTCTATCTTATGTATTTTGATCTGCTGATTCAGAAAATGTACCTATTTGGCATCGTATCTCTTTCGGTTCTCGAGATATTCGCAAAAAACACTTTTGCAAGTTGCGAAAATCGCGAAAATTTTGGATTTTCGTTCAAATCGGCGTGCTATCTCGCGAACCAAGGGCCTCTCGGCGACGGCGCGGACACTGCCGGATGCGTATTGACGTCCGGAATCGACTGCTTCAAACCGGAACCTGCTAGGACGTCGCGTTCTCGAGTTATGACCGGAAAACCGAAAATTTTTGCGAAAATTCAAACTGCCACTGCGGCCAAACGGTTCGCTCTACAGCGACGCGCTTGTGCTCGTTTTAATCCTTGTGAAGAGTACATTGATTGGTGAAAATTTTGTGGCGATAAGACGAAAAATGTGGAAGTTATGGCCGTTTGACGATTTTTGCGATTTTTTTGAACCTCAAGCGATGAAATTTAAAAAACGGAAAAATCAAAGTGTGGATTTTTCGACGTTTTGATACCTCTATTTTATGTATTCGAACCCGCTGATTACGAAAAACGCATCGGGAATGCGCTAGCTCTTTCGGTTCTCGAGATATTCGCGAAAAACTAAATTTGGTGAAGTCGAAAAATTAAAATTGCGATTTTCGCCGTTTCGATGGTCCTATCGTACGTATTTTGATCTCCTGATTCAGAAACAACCCCTACTTGGCATCGTATCTCTTACGGTTCTCGAAAAAAATAAAGTTGCGATTTTCGCCGATTCGATGGTTCTATCTTATGTATTTTGATCTGCTGATTCAGAAAATGTACCTATTTGGCATCGTATCTCTTTCGGTTCTCGAGATATTCGCAAAAAACACTTTTGCAAGTTGCGAAAATCGCGAAAATTTTGGATTTTCGTTCAAATCGGCGTGCTATCTCGCGAACCAAGGGCCTCTCGGCGACGGCGCGGACACTGCCGGATGCGTATTGACGTCCGGAATCGACTGCTTCAAACCGGAACCTGCTAGGACGTCGCGTTCTCGAGTTATGACCGGAAAACCGAAAATTTTTGCGAAAATTCAAACTGCCACTGCGGCCAAACGGTTCGCTCTACAGCGACGCGCTTGTGCTCGTTTTAATCCTTGTGAAGAGTACATTGATTGGTGAAAATTTTGTGGCGATAAGACGAAAAATGTGGAAGTTATGGCCGTTTGACGATTTTTGCGATTTTTTTTGAACCTCAAGCGATGAAATTTAAAAAACGGAAAAATCAAAGTGTGGATTTTCGACGTTTTGATACCTCTATTTTATGTATTCGAACCCGCTGATTACGAAAAACGCATCGGGAATGCGCTAGCTCTTTCGGTTCTCGAGATATTCGCGAAAAACTAAATTTGGTGAAGTCGAAAAATTAAAATTGCGATTTTCGCCGTTTCGATGGTCCTATCGTACGTATTTTGATCTCCTGATTCAGAAACAACCCCTACTTGGCATCGTATCTCTTACGGTTCTCGAAAAAAATAAAGTTGCGATTTTCGCCGATTCGATGGTTCTATCTTATGTATTTTGATCTGCTGATTCAGAAAATGTACCTATTTGGCATCGTATCTCTTTCGGTTCTCGAGATATTCGCAAAAAACACTTTTGCAAGTTGCGAAAATCGCGAAAATTTTGGATTTTCGTTCAAATCGGCGTGCTATCTCGCGAACCAAGGGCCTCTCGGCGACGGCGCGGACACTGCCGGATGCGTATTGACGTCCGGAATCGACTGCTTCAAACCGGAACCTGCTAGGACGTCGCGTTCTCGAGTTATGACCGGAAAACCGAAAATTTTTGCGAAAATTCAAACTGCCACTGCGGCCAAACGGTTCGCTCTACAGCGACGCGCTTGTGCTCGTTTTAATCCTTGTGAAGAGTACATTGATTGGTGAAAATTTTGTGGCGATAAGACGAAAAATGTGGAAGTTATGGCCGTTTGACGATTTTTGCGATTTTTTTGAACCTCAAGCGATGAAATTTAAAAAACGGAAAAATCAAAGTGTGGATTTTCGACGTTTTGATACCTCTATTTTATGTATTCGAACCCGCTGATTACGAAAAACGCATCGGGAATGCGCTAGCTCTTTCGGTTCTCGAGATATTCGCGAAAAACTAAATTTGGTGAAGTCGAAAAATTAAAATTGCGATTTTCGCCGTTTCGATGGTCCTATCGTACGTATTTTGATCTCCTGATTCAGAAACAACCCCTACTTGGCATCGTATCTCTTACGGTTCTCGAAAAAAATAAAGTTGCGATTTTCGCCGATTCGATGGTTCTATCTTATGTATTTTGATCTGCTGATTCAGAAAATGTACCTATTTGGCATCGTATCTCTTTCGGTTCTCGAGATATTCGCAAAAAACACTTTTGCAAGTTGCGAAAATCGCGAAAATTTTGGATTTTCGTTCAAATCGGCGTGCTATCTCGCGAACCAAGGGCCTCTCGGCGACGGCGCGGACACTGCCGGATGCGTATTGACGTCCGGAATCGACTGCTTCAAACCGGAACCTGCTAGGACGTCGCGTTCTCGAGTTATGACCGGAAAACCGAAAATTTTTGCGAAAATTCAAACTGCCACTGCGGCCAAACGGTTCGCTCTACAGCGACGCGCTTGTGCTCGTTTTAATCCTGTTGAAGAGTACATTGATTGGTGAAAATTTTGCGGCGATGGGACGAAAAATGTGGAAGTTATGACGGTTTGACGATTTTTGCGATTTTTTTGAACCTCAAGCGATGAAATTTAAAAAACGGAAAAATCAAAGTGTGGATTTTCGACGTTTTGATACCTCTATTTTATGTATTCGAACCCGCTGATTACGAAAAACGCATCGGGAATGCGCTAGCTCTTTCGGTTCTCGAGATATTCGCGAAAAACTAAATTTGGTGAAGTCGAAAAATTAAAATTGCGATTTTCGCCGTTTCGATGGTCCTATCGTACGTATTTTGATCTCCTGATTCAGAAACAACCCCTACTTGGCATCGTATCTCTTACGGTTCTCGAAAAAAATAAAGTTGCGATTTTCGCCGATTCGATGGTTCTATCTTATGTATTTTGATCTGCTGATTCAGAAAATGTACCTATTTGGCATCGTATCTCTTTCGGTTCTCGAGATATTCGCAAAAAACACTTTTGCAAGTTGCGAAAATCGCGAAAATTTTGGATTTTCGTTCAAATCGGCGTGCTATCTCGCGAACCAAGGGCCTCTCGGCGACGGCGCGGACACTGCCGGATGCGTATTGACGTCCGGAATCGACTGCTTCAAACCGGAACCTGCTAGGACGTCGCGTTCTCGAGTTATGACCGGAAAACCGAAAATTTTTGCGAAAATTCAAACTGCCACTGCGGCCAAACGGTTCGCTCTACAGCGACGCGCTTGTGCTCGTTTTAATCCTTGTGAAGAGTACATTGATTGGTGAAAATTTTGTGGCGATAAGACGAAAAATGTGGAAGTTATGGCCGTTTGACGATTTTTGCGATTTTTTTGAACCTCAAGCGATGAAATTTAAAAAACGGAAAAATCAAAGTGTGGATTTTCGACGTTTTGATACCTCTATTTTATGTATTCGAACCCGCTGATTACGAAAAACGCATCGGGAATGCGCTAGCTCTTTCGGTTCTCGAGATATTCGCGAAAAACTAAATTTGGTGAAGTCGAAAAATTAAAATTGCGATTTTCGCCGTTTCGATGGTCCTATCGTACGTATTTTGATCTCCTGATTCAGAAACAACCCCTACTTGGCATCGTATCTCTTACGGTTCTCGAAAAAAATAAAGTTGCGATTTTCGCCGATTCGATGGTTCTATCTTATGTATTTTGATCTGCTGATTCAGAAAATGTACCTATTTGGCATCGTATCTCTTTCGGTTCTCGAGATATTCGCAAAAAACACTTTTGCAAGTTGCGAAAATCGCGAAAATTTTGGATTTTCGTTCAAATCGGCGTGCTATCTCGCGAACCAAGGGCCTCTCGGCGACGGCGCGGACACTGCCGGATGCGTATTGACGTCCGGAATCGACTGCTTCAAACCGGAACCTGCTAGGACGTCGCGTTCTCGAGTTATGACCGGAAAACCGAAAATTTTTGCGAAAATTCAAACTGCCACTGCGGCCAAACGGTTCGCTCTACAGCGACGCGCTTGTGCTCGTTTTAATCCTTGTGAAGAGTACATTGATTGGTGGAAATTTTAAGGCGATAAGACGAAAAATGTGGAAGTTATGGCCGTTTGACGATTTTTGCGATTTTTTTGAACCTCAAGCGATGAAATTTAAAAAACGGAAAAATCAAAGTGTGGATTTTCGACGTTTTGATACCTCTATTTTATGTATTCGAACCCGCTGATTACGAAAAACGCATCGGGAATGCGCTAGCTCTTTCGGTTCTCGAGATATTCGCGAAAAACTAAATTTGGTGAAGTCGAAAAATTAAAATTGCGATTTTCGCCGTTTCGATGGTCCTATCGTACGTACTTTGATCTCCTGATTCAGAAACAACCCCTACTTGGCATCGTATCTCTTACGGTTCTCGAAAAAAATAAAGTTGCGATTTTCGCCGATTCGATGGTTCTATCTTATGTATTTTGATCTGCTGATTCAGAAAATGTACCTATTTGGCATCGTATCTCTTTCGGTTCTCGAGATATTCGCAAAAAACACTTTTGCAAGTTGCGAAAATCGCGAAAATTTTGGATTTCGTTCAAATCGGCGTGCTATCTCGCGAACCAAGGGCCTCTCGGCGACGGCGCGGACACTGCCGGATGCGTATTGACGTCCGGAATCGACTGCTTCAAACCGGAACCTGCTAGGACGTCGCGTTCTCGAGTTATGACCGGAAAACCGAAAATTTTTGCGAAAATTCAAACTGCCACTGCGGCCAAACGGTTCGCTCTACAGCGACGCGCTTGTGCTCGTTTTAATCCTTGTGAAGAGTACATTGATTGGTGAAAATTTTGTGGCGATAAGACGAAAAATGTGGAAGTTATGGCCGTTTGACGATTTTTGCGATTTTTTTGAACCTCAAGCGATGAAATTTAAAAAACGGAAAAATCAAAGTGTGGATTTTCGACGTTTTGATACCTCTATTTTATGTATTCGAACCCGCTGATTACGAAAAACGCATCGGGAATGCGCTAGCTCTTTCGGTTCTCGAGATATTCGCGAAAAACTAAATTTGGTGAAGTTCGCCGTTTCGATGGTCCTATCGTACGTATTTTGATCTCCTGATTCAGAAACAACCCCTACTTGGCATCGTATCTCTTACGGTTCTCTAAAAAAATAAAGTTGCGATTTTCGCCCATTCGATGGTTCTATCTTATGTATTTTGATCTGCTGATTCAGAATCTAATATTGAGCGTAATATTCTCCGGTTATAGAAACACTTTTATCTTTATAATCAATCAACAATATTCCTTCCGAGTCTCAAAATACCGTTGCCATGAGTTTCCCAGCTGATTGTGACACTTTAAATTTCTTGGGAGGTGCTGTGCCCTTTTTATGCCACTGCATGGAGTCTTGTTTGGTTGCGGCGGCGTGCGCATTCTCGCGCTGTTGTTTTTGCGGCGGCGTGCGCATTCTCGGCACCCATCTTGCGCTGACCTTGGACATGCCGAGATGATCGTGTAGGATTTTAAAAATTGTTGTATCGGATACTCCAACCATTTCTGCGAGTTGTTTCCTCTTTAGTCGAGCATCTTCGAGTACAATTTGTTCAACTTTTTGGATAAGTGCTGGCGTGGTCACCTCAATGCTCCTGCCCGGCCTCGGGTCGTCTTCAAGGGATTCCCTTCCTTGTTTAAATAAACTATGCCACTTGTACACCATGGTTTTTCCTGGACAAGAGTCGCCGTAAACCAATGACATCTCATTCATTATGGTCGCGACTGATTTTCCTTGCCTGGTAAGGAACTTTATAACGGCACGATATTCGATTTTTTCCATATTTCACTTTTCACTCCTGATTATGTTACTTGGTTGACGATAGCTCAAAGACTAACTGTCTAATAACAATGAAACTTCGTATTTATACAAATCATGAGTCGCTGCACAGGCCACGCCCCCAATGCGCCTACTCACCCCTCTACAACCCGCTCATTCCGCGAATATAAAAACGCTCCCTCGTACATATGAAAATATTGGTACAATAAATCCTTTTAATAAGCGAGCAAGGTTTAATGTATCTTGAGCGATATCATGATCCACTATTTCAGTTATCGATGCACAATGTCTATGCGTAAATGAAAAATCCGTCTAAATGAGCATGGGACATGTAGGTCATCAATCTTTTTGGTAAGGAAGCCGTACATTCATTTTTTTGTTGAAAGTTGACAATTCATAATAAATTAAATTAATCATAAGGCCTTATCTATATGTTGTCTATTTTCGTAAGTTACGGAATCATAATTGATGTCAATTCATTAGTTGTTATATTTATCTAGGTATTCCGTAATAATTAAATGTCAGTATTATGTCTATTACATCCTCATTCAATATATCATCACCCATTTTATTCATTTCACGCAAAAAAAATCCACGATATACCGTAAACACAGCGAACAAACAAGCTTAATGAACCTAACAATTTAAATTGTGATAGGTGTATTGTAACAAGAATATCAAAAACATTAGCCACGAAATTTTTGCACAAGCGTATTAGCGAGTTATGTCGCAAAATATTTTACCGTTAAAAGTCGTCAAGACAAGGGGTGTTTTTTAAGTGGAAGATCCCTGCGGTGCAACACTCTTAAGAATCTATGTGTAAGCTATTCAAACGAGCATCAGTATCGATCATATTGAGAAATAAAAGCGCTGGTGGACATATATTGTTAACGCGATGTCAGCCGTGTCTAATCTAGAAGCAAACGTTAGAGTGTGACAAATACAGTACAAAAGTAAAAGGAACACCAGTGTGACAATGAATCAAATGTATTTATGTAGAGGGTCGGCACAGCAAATAAAACAAGCTTTAACCGAATTCAATTACAGTGGTATGAAATAAACTTTGCCTTTTAACGTAGTTTTATCATGTTCCATGTCATGTTTGATACTCCCAAATTACTCTAAAATTCCTTCATTTTGCCTCCGATACCTTCTCTAGAAAATGTTTCAGAGGTTTGGTGTTTTATCGTAGTTTGAGTAGGATAAAGCGATGTAAATGAGCAGTTGTAAATAAAATTAATTATACAATCGTCCATTTGGTGGACTAAATATTAATTGAACTTGTGTTCCAAATGATATAGCATTTATATTAGTTGATTGTTTCTTGTTTTATTGCAGTTCGAAGCATCTGGAGTGAGCGTTTTCAGTGCCGATATCAGTATACGATCAAACTTAGTCACTAAATGTTATTGGGTTGGCAACTAAGTACTTTCGGTTTTTACTGATAGAGAGCGTTGCTTTATTTTTTGTATAACGTATGTTAGTGCTGTACTTTACCGTTTGTCGCGTGATACTAGTCACATTGACGTAACTTCAGAAGCAAGTAGTGCGTGATTTTTATTAAAGCTATTAGTTGTGGGTTAATTTTAAATGGAGTGCAGAAACGAACATTTTCGACATATTTTACTATTTTATTTCCGTAAAGGAAAGAAAGCTGCTGCTGCTCACAAAAAGATATGTGAAGTTTATGGTGCTAATTGCTTAACAGAGCACACGTGTCAGAATTGGTATAAAAAGTTCCGTTCTGGAGATTTTTCCCTCAAAGATGAGCAACGTTCTGGTCGCCCTACTGAAGTTGATGATGACCAAATCAAAGTCATAATTGAAGAGGATCGTCATATAACTGTTCGAGAGGTTGCGGAGAGGCTGCATGTATCGCACACAACAATTGAAAAACATTTAAAATGTCTTGGGCTAGTTAAAAAGCTTGATATTTGGGTACTTCACGAATTGAAAGAAATTCATTTAACACAAAGAATCAACTTTTGCGATATGCACCTTAGACGAAATGAAACTGACCCTTTCTTAAAAAGAATCATCACTGGTGATGAAAAATGGGTCCTGTACAGTAACATAGTTCGAAAACGATCATGGAGCAAACACGATAAACCAGCTCAAACCACATCGAAAGCTGAATTGCATCCAAAAAAGATCATGCTGCCAGTTTGGTGGGATTACAAAGGTGTTGTGTTTTTTGAGCTGCTTCCAAGGAACCAAACGATCGATTCTGATGTTTACTATCAACAATTAATTAAACTGGATCAAGCAATCAAAGAAAAACGGCCAGAATTGTCAAATCGGAAAGGTGTAGTTTTCCACCAAGATAATGCAAAGCCTCACACATCTTTGGCCACTCGCGGGAAACTATTGGAGCTCGGCTGGGAAGTGATGCCACATCCCCCATACAGCCCTGATCTAGCACCATCCGATTACCATTTATTTCGAAGTTTGCAGAATTCTTTGAATGGTAAAACTTTTACAAGTGATGATGACCTTCACTCGCACCTGGTTCAGTTTTTTGCTGATAAGGACCAGAAATTTTATGAGCGCGGAATCATGCAGCTGAAAGAAAGATGGCAAAAGGTCATTGAGCAAAATGGAAAATATATAAGTGATTAAAAACTATTCTTTGTTTAAAAAGTGTTTTATTTTATACTACAAAACCGAAAGTACTTAGTTGCCAACCCAATAATTGACTGGAGTGTGTATACAGGGCAAGCAACAAATAACAAATAAGGTTAAGTCTAGAAAAGTCTAAACTAGGAACATCATAAAAAGCATAATGTGAATACCACAACGTTCTGTCTGTTAACACCATTTATACTTCCGTATCCTACACAAATTCAAATGATTATCTTATTTTGAATAGGTGATTGATATTTGTTGCATAGGCGTTGTGCTTCAACCGCATATTTTTCGATTGTCCGATATGAATTGCTATGTAATAAGCAAAGTTATTGTATGTGCAAGTTGGAAATAAGTGGCATTTGATCTTATTAATTTATTTGATAATTTATTAATAACAGATTCGCTTTTTTTTCAGACACTGTGTAATTCCTGTAGTGGGAGATCATACCTTCGAAGAAAAGAGCCTTTCACCTGTAACGAACACACGCAAAAAGTTAAAGCACGCGCACCCCAAAAACCATTCCAACAGACATTACGAGGTGAAAATGTTCAGATGCGGAATTTGCTATAAAAGATTCAAGAAAAAAGAGTCTCTCAAGCTACATGTGGAAAATATTCATATTGCCGTCAAACATAAACGATTTAAATGCTCGAAGTGCAAGTTTCAAACAAACAACAAGTACTATATAAAATTGCACATGAAAACAAAACACCTCCAGGAATACGATTACAACTGTATGAAGTGTGAGTACAAGACAAACAAAAAGGCACATTTAGTAAGACACATGAAAACACAACATCTTAAAGAGTACGATTACAATTGCGTGGAATGTGAGTACAAATCAAACAACAGGGCATATCTAAAACGACACATAAAAACAAAACATCTTAAAGAATACAATTATAATTGCATGGAGTGTGAGTATAAGACAAACAAAAAGAGACGTCTACAAGAACACATGAAAACGAAACATTTTAAAGAGTACGACTTCAATTGCATGGAGTGTGAGTACAAGACAAACAACACAACTTATCTAAAAGAACACGTGAAAATTAAACACCTTAAAGAATATGATTTTAATTGCATGGAATGTGAATACAAGACAAACTACAAGGAAAATTTACAAAGACACATGAAAACGAAGCATCTTAAAGAATACGATTATAACTGCATAGTGTGTAAATACAAAACGAACATCAGGTCAAATTTAAAAAGACACATGAAAACGAAACATCTTAAAGAATACGATTATAATTGCACGGAATGTGAATATAAAACAAACACCAAGAAAGATTTACAAATACACATAAAAACTAAACATCTTAAAGAATACGATCTTGATTGCATAGAGTGTGAGTACAAGACGAGCAACAGGTCGAATCTGTTAATGCACATAAGAACCAAACATCGTAAAGAAAATGATTTTAATTGCGAGAAGTGTGGATATAGGACATACTATAAATCAGCGCTGGCAGCGCACATAAAAAGTAAAAATCATAAAGAAAATTATTTTAATTGCGAGGAGTATGAATGTAAGACAAAGTTAAATTCAAAAAAACATGTGAAAACGATTAAGCATGATTATAATTGCATGAAGTATGAGCACAAGACAAACGCCAAGTTAAATCTACAAAAACACGAGAAAACTAAACATCTTAAATAAAATTTTATCGCGGGCTAAAATACCAAAACATGGAATAAAGAAGCTATGAAAGGAAGACGATAAATGAGAATTTTTATTAAAATCAAAGGCCTTTTCTGGATAAAAAACTTCGATGTAAAACTAACGTGTGTTCAAAAGAATACGTCAAAATAATCCATGGAAATATTACGTCATGTTTGAGATAGAGGGCGATAGAATGATACATTTATTTATAACAATTTTATAGGTTATGGTGCGTCATAATGTCAGTTGATGCTAAAAGACATTTCCGTTTGCAAGTAATTGTAACACTAAAATTTTATTAAAATGTGATATTAATGAACAGAATTGGCCAAGTAATGATCTTAGAAGGAAAGAATAAATAATTTGCAAATATAAAATTACATGTTTTCATATTTTAGTGAGTTGTGCCAAACAATTGAACATCTGAAAATAATTAAATTGTTAATAAGAGCCTGTTTACGACACGTTTCGTGTATATCGACTCTCATCAAGCAAACTGTGGTCTTATTACCACAGAGAATAAATTCGATAAAAAGACCACAGTCTGCCGGATGAAAGTTGATATACTCAAAACGCTTCCCAAACAAGGTCCTCTTAATATTTGAATTATTCGCAGACATTAATTTTATTTATAATTGAAAGGTCATTGTGCAGAAAAACATTGGCAGAAATATTGTGTTTAAAATTGCCTGAGTTGATAAATAGAACCAGAGGAAAATTTATATGCCGAGACTGTTTCGTAGAGAAAAAATTTACAAATACACCTAATAAGTTGGTATGAGATATATGTAAAGATGTAGGTTTTAAATTTCTTCAAATATGGGCCATATATCAAGACCCCTTAAAAATTTATTTAGCGCAAAACTGGCAGAGCAAAGACCAATCCGATGTGTTATCGATTTGCTAATTCTTAGAAAACTAGTTTTAAATGAATTGGTATCACAGAGAAAGCTAGGCAAACAAATTGTGAAGACAATGAAATTACAATATTAGATAATTTGATATTTGTTAAGTCCTGCCTGAGTAAAGACATTGCGTTGCATGCTAAACAACAAGAAGTATTAATAAATAATGTGCCTTACATGACAGAGAACCTAGAATTTGAACATTTACAGTCAATTAGATATTGACATGAATTTCTCTTTAAGGAAATAAAACACTATTCTAATATTTAAGAAATCTCCCCATAGCTTTTACGATCATATACATACTTTTCAAAGTAGGTTATAAAATCTAACAAATTTGATATTTTTCAACTAATTAACACAAGGATTCAAAATGAAACTCCCAATTTATTTATGTGAAACATGTTGCTTAGTACATTAATGTAAAAATTCCTGTATATAAATCACAAAATAAAATATTTATCTCTGTTGAATTCTATTGTATATTATCAGTAAAGCTGGATGTGTTTACCCGTCAGGGGGAATGGATGTACATATATTAAAGTAAATATAATCGAAATTAGGAATGTTTTTAGATCTCGTGATCACTATTGTATGAAATAAAATGTTGACAGACCTTTGTTTTCCCTTTTTTTTTGCATTGAATGACACTAATGAACCCATTAATTAATTAATTAAATAATTGCAATTTGTTACACTTATGGTCTACATTGCAATATTAAATGTTTATAAAGTACCTAACATAAATGAATTATACTTGGCTTTTTTCGTGAAATAAACGTAACCAAATAAACACAAAAAAAATAAAATAATATTTTGGATTGTTTATACATTTGCCACCTATCGGCTTGTTCGGAAAGTTCGCTCAACCTATTTCAATTTGTATCTAAGTGAATTACGTGATTATAATTTGATGCTTCTTTATTCGGCTCTAATGAAATATTTTTATTTCAGGTTTAGTAAATGTCAAGAACGTCCTTTCCATTTTTTTTAGTATTTTAAAAGGTGAGTGCATAAATCTGCTATTGTTAATAGTTCTTCGCGTGCTTATTAACTTTTGTAAATAGCGTATGATCTTATTGAAGCATTTTTCCTGTTAATGCATAAATCCTCTCACAATCAGGTCATTACAATCCCTGCAATATGTTTGTTTCTTACCCTGGTCCTTCTAAATCAATTTTAAAATATGCACAAAAACAAAGACAATCTGAATAATCATATGAAGAAGGATGCTGATAATTCACATGATATTCTTGGGGACAGCAGTAAATGTAAATACAAATATATAAAATAATCCTATGTAGATTATTTGTTGATAGGAGAAGATAAAAATATAAAGCAGAATATTGAAAATATTCTTATACAATGTAGAGCAATGGTTAGTGCTTTCATTGTTTATATTTAATACAAACTTGACTCAAATGAAAATGATACAATTCATTCAATGAAGATTAAAAAGATTCCCAAAAGGAAAATGTGGTTGAATTTAAATTGTAATATCCGATAAGTTCACATATTCTTGACAGAAAAGGAAATTTTAAATAATGTCTAGTCTCTCTCAAAAGTACTAGAAGTGCGCAGATTAAGTAGAAGGGTTAATGAAAACAATACATCCAGATATACTGTAAGTACAGTATAACAATCATTATATGCTTTCACTGTAAAAACAGACATGAAGCCCTTAATATATTATGTTCTGAGTTTGCTCATCAGAGGAAAAACAAAGATCTTTTCACTATTTATAATGCTACATATATGAAAGTATCATATGCCATCGAAAACAAGGGAGATGGCGAGTGATTAAATATTTCCATATTACATTCAGTACTAGTTTACATTATGTTATTTAATAATAAGTCAAGCTAAATAAATAGCGCTTCTTGTCGTGTGTGTGAGAAACACGAACCTAGATGTATAAAATAAAATCAGGGACACTCTGAATTGTGAATGTGGATATCTCTGTGACGTTAATTATATTTTCATTGACTGTACTAATGATTGGAAAGTATTCCAGGCTCTTTATGTTAATTTGGTTAAAACCAGATGGCAACACTAACAAACATTAGTTCAGTTTTATCAACTTTTAACAAGAAAAGATGGATTCTCTTTGTAGAGTTAAGTGTAAAATATAGTTGAATTCATTATTATAACAACCTGTTATGCTCTTTTATTACCTATTTGTTCTGCTTTTAATTTGCTTTTAATTGCATTGTGCCGCATATTTTCCTAGCCGGTTTTTCTGAGACTGCTATAGACTGTAGTAAGAAAAGTCATCCTCATATTGTAATTTTTTAAACATTTTAATTTATTTCTTCTGTTTTGTAGATCTAGATGAGTAAGCATAATTCTATAGCAGACACTAAAGCAAGCTCAAGTTTAACAAAAGTAAAATTATCCATAACTGGAGTAACTGGCTGGAATAGTTTTAACAAAAGGTTAAGAAAAATAATAAAGAACTGTCAGTATGGATATTGCAGTGTTTTCAGAAGCTTTGCCTGATGTAAAGGAAGAATTTGAAGGTGATGTTTATTTAGATGATAAAGTGCTGGTCAACAAAACTACCATTAAAGTAAATCGTACAGAATTAAATGAATGTACAAGAGGTGATCAAACAAAACTGGGTCTAATGTCCACTGATATCAAATCGGATTTAACATCATCACCATCTTATTTTGTAAATGACAACCCTGTACTTGATACTGAGTTAAAACAGGAATTAAAATCATCTGATCTTAATCTGTACAACGCCATAACAGATGACAATATTCACATAGAAAACGGTATTGTCAGGCATATACAAGTCAAAATCAACAATAGACAGTTATGTAAGTATATAAATATATGTTATATCATTGCATGTCAGTGATAGTTTCTAGACAATGGAAATTAATAATTAAATGGATTCTAAGGATGTCCATAAAATTCCACGCCCCTTTTAGAATAAATTATTTATGATTTATTGGAACATATATGCATTTCAAATATCAAATTGAACTTTCTTTCTTGTTTGGCATGTGTTTTACATATTGATATAATATGTAGTACATCCTGTGAAAGAAATAGTGATCTAAATGTCAATAAATAAAGCATCTTCAAAAAAGTTGGTGATATTACAGGGTTTAGATCAGAACTTTGTAAAGACCATACCATTATACCACAATAACATTGTTTAGAAACCACTTTTCTAAAGTATTTTTGTAATGAACTTGACATTTTTATTGTGGTGTTACTGGCATATTTTTTTTGTACGAATTTATTTGTTTATACATAAATTTATCCATAATTTCAACACCTCTTGCTATTGTACCAACACTGCACTTTGAAATGCAACCCATTTTATTACAGAAGTATGTTTTAAAATAAATTTCTTTTGGTAGGGCGACTTACCGATCTGATTCAAACAAATTATATGTACATTTAATAGAAAATAGGATCTTTAACAATTTTTTTTTACATTAAATTAAGACAATCATCGGCAAATTTTAATTGCACTGCGGATTCTTTGCGGATAAGATGGTTTCTTTATAAGCCATTAGCTAGGTAACCCCATCAATATCGGTCATCTCCTTGTGAACCTTAAAGACATTAAAGGATAGATTTAATTCGCGTAAAATTTGGTTTACATCAAAAATAGGGTGCACAGTACAATCATGTTTTGTTGTACAATTCATTCTTACAGGTGGTTTCTTGGGTCTGCCAGTTTTCAAAGAGCATATAACTGCATTATGTTTCTTATAAATTGACATAGTTTTGGAAACTATAGACCTGTGCAAATGTTCTACAATTGTTACCTGATTGACATTAGATTCATTAGATTATGTTATCAATGCTTTGATGTCCCTAGACAAACGTTTACATCTCTGCGTGACTGCTTTTAGTACAAGTCGCTGCACTTATTCACCAAAAGATCAATTAATACTAAATGTAAATTATGTTTCTCTATGTTTGTATCAGGTTGTTACAAATGTAATGTCCGTTTTTTCCTTGAGTCTGAACTGAATCGCACCTGTGTGAAGACGTGTATGTTTTTGGTGAAAATTATTATTGTATTTGTAGAAAAGGGTATTTATTTTGAAGTGTGTACCTGTTCCATTTCTTGGAAAGATTAATACACCTGTCCTTGTCTCGCCTATGGAAATGCTGTCGGCAAGAGATATTCGGGCAATTTACCTCTTTCAATTTAAAAAGGGATTAAATGCAGCTGCGGCAACGCGAGAAATTAATCAGACGTTCGGTGAAACCACGTGTAAAGAACGCACATTACGGCGATGGTTTAAAAAATTCAGCGAGGGAAATTTTGATTTGGAAAATGAGCCTCGCGGATATGCGCGTAGCACCGTTAATGGCGACGAGCTGCGTGTAGAAGTTGAAAGTAATCCGTCGACAACAGTGCGTAGCCTTGCGGAAATATTTCAAGTGTCCATTGCCACCATTAGTCGTCACCTTTCTTCGATTGGCAAAGTGAAGAAACTCGATCGATGGGTGCCGCACCAATTAACGGAAGCCAATAAGCTCCGTCGATTAGAGGTGGCTACCTCTTTGGCTAATCGACAGAAAGTTGAACCGTTTCTTCATCGAGTGGTAACGTGTGACGAAAAGTGGATAGTTGATGATAATCGGAGACGGTCAGGACAATGGTTAGATCGAGGTGAAGCACCAAGACAGCATGCACGAGCATCACTTCACCCGCGAAAGATTATGGTGACTGTATGGTGGACCAGTAAGGGTATTATTCACTATTCATTTTTGCAACGTGGTGAAACCATCATGGCAGCGTCCTATTGTGCCGAACTGGAAACTATGCATGGAAAATTGAGCCGCTTGCAGCGCTCGCTAGTCAATAGACATGGACCCATACTTCTTCATGATAATGCAAGACCTTCTGTTGCACGACAGACAATCCAAAAACTTTCGGAATTTGGTTACGAAATTCTCCCTCACCCACCTTATTCACCTGATCTGTCGCCAACTGATTTTCATTTTTTCCAAAGTTTAGACAATCACTTAAAAAATAGGGACTTCCCTGACCGGGAGTCTGTAATAGCAGTGTTTGAGCAATATGTGAGCCGTCAAAACCTAGATTTCTTTTCAAAGGGAATTTTTCAGCTTCCAGGCCGTTGGCAACAAACTATTGATGTAAATGGAGACTATTTTGCAGAATAAATAATTATATTTTTTTAAATTTAGACTTTTTTTTATTCCTTACAAAATCGGACATTTCATATGTAACAACCTGATACATATATAAAATAAAAGACAAAGATGTTATTATTATCCCAAATGCGATCTTCCACGCTTTTTATATACATAACTCAATTCATTGATTACTTATTTCGTCATTTAATGTAATTAGCATTCGACAGTATTTATTCACTGTTTATAGTAGTCATTTTAAATATCGTTCATGTGAATCTTTTCTTTTTACAGTTTGTAACAATTGTAATGAATATTATAAAGAATATTGTACCAAATGTGGAATGCTCATTTGTATTTTAAACGGAAATGGTCCCAATAACAGAGCGAGAAAAGAGATACCAGCAGATGTTCTAGAAATTAGGGAAGGTGTATACGGGCAGACAGGCGTATTTGCTTTAAAGACTATACCGAAAGATGTAAGATTTGGACCTTTCACTGGATTTAATACCGCAGAATCCTCTTGGAGGCTTAAAGGTGGAAAATTTGTAGTTAACAGTAATACATCGGAATTCTTAAATTGGATGCAGTACGTTAATTGTGCCCGCAATATTTCTGATCAAAACCTAGATGCGTTTCAATACGAAGATAGTCTATATTATAACAGCGTTTGTGAAATCCAGGCTGGTGCAGAAATATTGGTGTATTTCGGTGAAGAATACGAAGAAAGCTTGCACAAGAGTATAGAAATGTATTTTATACCTCGCATAGAGACAGACCCCAAAAATGTATTCGCCTGCACCTATTGTTGCCTTGGATTTAGTTTGAAAGTGTATTTGGTTGAACATAAAACTGTTTGCCCTAACGGAACCAATGGAAACTTTGAAGGTATGAAAGCAAGAAAATTTCTCTTAAAGTATTCTCTATGTAACTAGTTATTTTTAATTGGTAGTAGGCTTTGTTATGTTTATTTTTTCCTATTCCCCGTTCTCCTACTCTCATCATCTCATTATTTATTTCTCCTCTATTTTTCATTTATCTTGCTTTTCTTCATTCACATCTATATATTTTTCCAAACTATTTTAAAACCTTTTATGTTTATTATTGTCTTATTTGTACTCACGTTTATATTTTCCTTTAACATAATTTTTAGTTATAGTGACCGACTTTAATGAAAATGCAATTTCAGAACTCGTACATTGCCCGTTTTGCAAAATTTACCTGGAGAAGACAGAATATCTAGAGTGCCACGAGATTTACTGCTGTAAAGGAAATCCAAAGTAAGACTAGTTTTTCTATTATCAAATCAAATTATCAATTTGATGTTTAATGGGGATTAAAATGACGTTGTTTATATCGGGCAATAGTAGCATGACCGGAAATAAAATGCTCTGTCCGTCTATCAGGCCAGTCCATATGTTCGTGCGTTTTTTAAGGAGATTTTAAAAACGAATTTTTAATCCAAAATATATTTTATTATTATTTATAATCTGTTCCCAACGATTTGGCAACTACTTGATGCCCTCCTCAAAAAATTTTTTGTCCTTCGAGCTGAAATACGTCTCGATATCCTTCTCTACAGTTTATTCACAGAAATTTTGAAATGATGATCTCAGTGGAGCCGGCGGTTGATATGTTTCTGTTTAATTTTCATGATTAAAACTATTTCGGAATATTTATTTATTTATCAAAAGAACCCCGTATTGCAAAGACGCCTACATATATTGTATTTGCAATATCGTATGAAAGTTTTAAATGCATTTTTAAAATAAATATAATTCAGCACGTTTATCCCCAGATATTTTCAAATGAAGGCGGTTGATATTTGTTTGCCATGGGTATATCTATAACTTTCTACAAATAACCGGCATCATATATATATATATATATATATATATATATATATATATGCATGCTGAAGTATATTACACAAATAAGTAATTTATATTTATTCATAACTTATTTTCAGACATTGTGTACCCCCTTCACTGGATGATCATAATTTTGCTCTTGGCGCCCTTTCCTTTTTTTGACTTGGAAGAAAAGAACAGCATTTCACTTGTAAAGAACAAACGCAACAATATATTTTTTGAACTCACGCAATATAAATACGTTATTTTATTTGGCGACTCCAAAAATTTCTTGTACACCAACAAGACACTGCGATGTGAAAATGTTCAGGTGCGGAATTTGCTATAAAAGATTCAAGAAGAAAGAGTTTCTCAAGCTACATGTTGAAAATGCTCACATTGCTATTAAACATAAACATTCTGTATGTGGTTATCAGAGAGTTAATATTAAAAATTCGGAAGACAAAACCTTACACTCCCATCATAGAAAAAAACAGTTTAAATGCTCGCAGTGCAAGTTTCAAACAAACAACAAATACTACTTGAGATCACACGCAAAAAGGAAACATGTTAAAGAATACGATTATAATTGCATGGAGTGTGAGTACAAGACAAAATTCAAGTTCAAATTAAAAACTCACATGAAAACTAAACATCTCAGAGAATACGATTACAATTGCAAGGAGTGTGAATATAAGACAAACATCAAGTCAAATTTGAGAATACACATAAAAAATAAACATCTTAAAGAATACGATTACAATTGCAAGGAGTGTGAGTTCAAGACAAACCAAAAGAACCACTTGGGAGCACACATAAAAATTAAACATCTCAAAGAAAGTGATTATAATTGCATGGAGTGTGAGTACAAGACAAACATCAAGTCACATTTACAAGTACACTTGAAAACTAAACATCTTAAAGAATGTGATTATAAGTGTATACAGTGTGAGTACAAGACAAACATCAAGTCAAATTTAAAAACACACATAAAAGCCAGACATCTTAAAGAATACGATTACAATTGCAAGATGTGTGAGTTCAAGACTAACCAAAAGAAAAAGTTGGGAGCGCACATAAAAACTAAACATATTAAAGAATACGATTACAATTGCACGGAATGTGAGTATAAGACAAACTACAAGGAAAATTTGCAAATGCACGTGAAAATTAAACACCTTAAAGAAAGCGATTATAATTGCATGGAGTGTGAGTACAAGACAAACATCAAGTCAAATTTACGAACACACATTAAAAATAGACACCTTAAAGAATACGATTACCATTGCAAAGAGTGCGAGTTCAAGACAAACCAAAAGAAAAATTTGGAAGCACACGTAAAAGGTAAACATCTTAAGGAATACGATTACAATTGCACGGAGTGTGAGTATAAGACAAATGACAAGAAAAGTTTGGAAACACACACGAAAACTAAACATCTTAAAGAATTCGGTTTCAGTTGCAAGGAGTGTGAGTTCAAGACAAACCACAAGTCATATTTACAAATGCACGTGAAATCTAAGCATCTTAAAGAAAGCGATTATAATTGCATGGAATGTGAGTTCAAGACGAACATCAAATCATGTTTGCAAATGCACATAAAAACTAAACATCTTAAAGAAAGTGATTATAGTTGCATGTATTGTGAGTACAAGACGAACATCAAGTCATATTTATCAACACACATAAAAAATAAACACCTTAAAGAATACGATTATAATTGCACAGAGTGCGAGTACAAGACAAACATAAAAGCAAATTTGCCAAAACACATGAAAATTAAGCATCTATAAAGAAAATTATTGTAATTCCGTTGAGTTTGAATGCAAGACAAGCTGTAAGTCGATGTTGGAAGCACGAGTGTCAAGTTGCCCTGTAACGACTTGGGTCGTTGTGTTGTATATATGAATCAGTTCACTCGTATACGTTGCTGAGTGTGTTACAATATATGTTGGTGAAAATTAACTTTGCATGGGCCACATGAAGTTAAATATATGCATACATTTTCTGTCTCTCGATGTTTCTATGTATCGTGTTTAATACCCTTCTTCTGAAACCATTAAGTTCACTTTGATAGCGTCGCATTTTACGGGAGTACCACCGCATATTAAATTAGGATGCCGATGTATACATTTAATCATTTGACGTGTCTCTTGTAACCTGTGATTTCATTAACTGACAAGCTTTAATACAACGAACAATGAAGATAATCAAGGAGGACTAAATAAAAGAGCGGTTCCCGTTCGCATAACTAATTATGTGGAAAATGCAATACCTCGATTGACAAAAAGTCAATTGCAAAGCGAATTTGGCATAAACTTGTAAAGAACTTGTAAAGCACTGCTGCCATTAATTCTTGAGCTATCTTAATAAAGAAACTTCTAGAAAGATAATATTTACATTACTATTGAATTTCCAAGAAAACCAATACGTTATGCATATAAGTTTCGATGCATCGAAGAGATTTATAACATCAAAAAACCAAGTTCGAAATCTATGTGAAGAAAGTGTCCGCGTGACTTTTTATAACTTACAACTGGTGTGTGATTTTTTTGTACTGCGTTAGTACTATGGTGGATTAAATTTATGCCTAAAATACGCGAATGAACGCAAGTGGAATGACGTCAAATAGTGCTTCTATATTCCCAAAAAATGGTGTTAGCTGCAATGGCAAGACCAGAAAACCGGATCGTTTGTTAATTTGGAACAAGTGGTTGAAAATGCAGTACAAGGGCGAGGAAAGGTCAACTTTTGCAGCGTTTGTCCTAGTGCAATAGGAACAAATCTACAAAAGAGCGTGCCAGAGAACTTCTGCAACGCCACGGAGTAACGATTTCTGTTCAAACAGTGAGGCGAGGCCTTGCGAGTGTCGATTTACACGGTTACAAAGCTGGACATAAACCTCATCTTACAGAAGAACAAAAGAGAGAATACCTTCTGTAGGCTAAAAAATACAAAAATTGGAGATTCACTCAATAACAGGTACGTTCGAAATAATGTCAGTTACTATTACAAAAGCGAAAAATTCAATTGTATATATTGGACTTATATCAAATGAAAATCATAGTTATCGACAATTTTCTACTTCTGTTACAGCTTTTCGGGCAGTCTGGCGCTCAATGCGTCCAAAAGAATTGGGAAGAGGCATAGAAACCGAACTGTATTATACCGCTGTAAAAAGTGGTGGAGCAGCATCATGCTATGGAGTTTTATGTCTGCGTCAAGCGTCAGAGAATTTATTTTATGGGAAGGCGGCATGAACAGTCTATGCTGTCTTGACATACTGGGAAAAGTATTGGAGCCATCAGCTTTAAAATTAATTAACGCTACTTTCAGCAAGACAATGCCACCTGCAACAAAACTCAAGTAGTAATTTGTTAGTCTGGTGACAACCAGATGTGGGTGTTAGAGTGGCCACCACAGAGCCCTATTTATAAATATTTGTGGCGTACACTGAAAGTGAAAGAGTGTAAAATGCTGGAATCTTGTAACGCGATAGAAGAATGCATAATCTTAAGGCCAGCCGCGAAGAGTACCTGCAACTATTAAAGCCAAAAGTGGTGCAACAAAATATTAAAATATCTTTGACTATACACTTTTAAAACAGCTTTACGAATGTGGTTTTATTTTATTCCTTATATTGTACCTAGAATTGATGAACGAATAGGTTAGGTGTCTAATACATATGAGCATAGCTGTATGTAAGGCATTTCTATGAATTTAAGTACTAATATATTAATGTACATATTATTGTCATCGCTTCTGTTTATTTCCATTTCTGTTTGTACTTTTATCAATAATAAATAAAATTTAAAATTGACCAATATGTGTCTTTATTTTTTCAATTGTATAATAATTATAACAAAATAGTATATTCTGCATCATAGAAAAGAAAAAATGTAATCTTAAAGATAAATACCTTTTTCAATAAAGCTAATTTGAAGTTCGAACGAAATAAGAAACTCATGCACTATTTTATTTACAATGTTGATGTAAACTAGTTATTAGTAACGTTGAATAAACCTCCAGGTTCATAGTTGTATATAGCCTTATCGGGAAGGTTGGACAGGTGAGATTATAAATTTAAGTATAGTTCCTGTATATTCTAACTTTGGAAAATGATTTAGAAATTTGCATCCGTTATAGTCAACAATCCACCTTGCAAGATATCCTCATGTCACTGAAATGATGTACACTATTGGCACTGCCTGCACACTTTCGCTCTCCAACAGTTCCTTTCTGGTTAGTTGGAGAATTGTTCAGCCTTATTCATTAACAGTTGTATTTTTTGATAAAACTGCTTTGCAGTTTCGCAGCGTCAACATGAACAAAGCTAAACACAAACAATTCTCGAGTGCGTACTTAAATAAACCCCGAAATTGCGAACGCACCCGTAACGTGTGCCAAAAAAGCACGCTTAAAGCGCGACTCTAAATGTGAACTCCTTTTTCTCCGTTTTTTAGATTATTACGGCTGTTTCTAGATAATTAACTGATGTGGGCTTTACTTGATGAAAATCCATAACAAAATTAGACACAAAAACTCAGTTGTGTGATTTTCAGAACAAAATATAAAAAATAAATTTGTGAAAATCACACAACTGAGTTTCCGTGTTTAATGTTGTTTCTGGCCTTATGATTTTGTCTGCGAGGAGAGCGTTTCTGTTATTGGTTCTATCTTCGGGTTTGTGTTCTTCGTCGTGCATATATATATATATATATATATATATATATATATATATATATATATATATATATCAGGTTGTTACATATGAAATGTCCGATTTTGTAAGGAATAAAAAAAGTCTAAACTTAAAAAAATATAAATATTTAT
The DNA here is from genome assembly GCA_031893035.1 of Dermolepida albohirtum. Taxonomy (NCBI): domain Eukaryota; kingdom Metazoa; phylum Arthropoda; class Insecta; order Coleoptera; family Scarabaeidae; genus Dermolepida; species Dermolepida albohirtum. Next base: position 34,518 of record JAVIWB010004420.1, on the reverse strand, counting down.
TCTGCAATAGTCTCCATTTACATTAATAGTTTGTTGCCAACGGCCTGGAAGCTGAAAAATTCCCTTTGAAAAGAAATCTAAGTTTTGACGGCTCACATATTGCTCAAACACTGCTATTACAGACTCCCGGTCAGGGAAGTCCCTATTTTTTAAGTGATTGTCTAAACTTCGGAAAAAATTAAAATCAGTTGGCGAAAGGTCAGGTGAATAAGGTGGGTGAGGGAGAATTTCGTAACCATATTCCGAAAGTTTTTGGATTGTCTGTCGTGCAACATGAGGTCTTGCATTATCATGAAGAAGTATGGGTCCATGTCTATTGACTAGTGAGGGCTGCAAGCGACTCAATTTTCCATGCAGTTTCCAGCTCGGCACAATAGGACGCTGCCGTGATGGTTTCATCAGGTTCCAAAAATGAATAGTGAATAATACCCTTACTGGTCCACCATACCGTCACCATAATCTTTCGCGGGTGAAGTGATGCTCTTGCATGCTGTCTTAGTGCTTCACCTCGATCTAACCATTGTCCTGACCGTCTCCGATTATCATAAAATATCCACTTTTCGTCACACGTTACCACTCGATGAAGAAACGGTTCAATTTTCTGTCGATTAGTCAAAAAGGTAGCCACTTCTAATCGACGGAGCTTATTGGCTTCCGTTAATTGGTGCGGCACCCATCGATCGAGTTTCTTCACTTTGCCAGTCGAAGAAAGGTGACGACTAATGGTGGCAATGGACACTTGAAATGTTTCTGCAAGGCTACGCACTGTTGTCGACGGATTACTTTCAACTTCTACACGCAGCTCGTCGTCATTAACGGTGCCACGCGCATATTCGCGAGGCTCATTTTCCAAATCAAAAATTCCCTCGCTGAATTTTTGAAACCATCGCCGTAATGTGCGTTCATTACACGTGGTTTAACCGAACGTCTGATTAATTTCTCGCGTTGCTGCAGCTGCAGCTGCATTTAATCCCTTTTTAAATTGAAAGAGGTAAATTGCCCGAATATCTCTTGCCGACAGCATTTCCATAGGCGAGACAAGGACAGGTGTATTAATCTTTCCAAGAAATGGAACAGGTACACACTTCAAAATAAATACCCTTTTCTACAAATACAATAATAATTTTCACCAAAAACATACACGTCTTCACACAGGTGCGATTCAGTTCAGACTGAAGGAAAAAACGGACATTACATTTGTAACAACCTGATATATATATAATTAAACACAAAACCACTATATGCTCCAATTTTATGTTTTTTTATTTAAAACTGCAATATTAGGTAATATTATGAATCAGCAATTGAACCTCGCAAATTGGGAAGATGATGAAATTACTGGAGTTTCAGAATCTTTTAAAATATTCTTCTATGTCCTGAAGTTGACTCCATAGAAACAAACTCTTTTGCAAAAAATGCAAAACTAAGATTTTAACATTACATTTTTATTAATTAAAGAAGGTACCTAAATACAAATATATTTTCTAAGTACGTTTATTATTTCAAAGCTAGTGCAAATTAACAATAAAATAAATCGAGTTTAAATCTCGCGCTATAGAAATTAGTTCAAGAAGAATAACACTTCGCGCTAGTAGTCATTTTATTTTCTATATTGAGTGGTACATTGCAATCTCTTGTATAAAGGTTTTGTTACCCTATTTTGAATTTTTTGATTCGTTTGAAGTAATTTTTAGTATTTTAAAGGGTAAGTGCATGCGTATGTAACAAATATTTATGCCGGCTTTGCTGTTTATAGTTTTTTTTTTTTGCTTGCTTACCGACTTATAGTTTATTATTCATTTTATAACCTCAACCGTATACGTCCCTTGGTAATGTCTTGGTCTAGACGAGGCAAATACCGGAGCCTTTTCAGAATGAAATACGTAGATAAATTCAGATTGAATACAATAGGTATTCACACTATAACACAAACAAAATTTGGGAGCACGAATGATAGAGAGTACTAGTAAAATGAGGATAAAAAATCCAGTGTAACAAGAAGTTTATGAGAATTGGATTAACAAATTTGAATCACAAATACGGTTATTTATGCACAAATGTTCATCATACGTATAATTTATAGGACAGATAAGTGGCATACTTGCGAAAATACAATGCTTAAACAACTTCCCTGAAATACTCTCGACTGCAACTATATATGCGTATTTAAAATAAGACAACAGAATAATTTGATCTGTTACGAATATATTGTAGAAACTGATGCCAAGTTGAGGTGTACTAGGCTTATTTTCCTATTTGTTTGTTCCATTTCAATTGAATGAAGAAGTCTAAGACTTTAGTAGGGAATACATAGAAATATCACACATGGAACCGCAAATCTTTCCTGCATCAATTGGCAATAATGAGGTATGGGTAAAATTCATGTACACCCATAAAACATGCAGTGACATGCCACTTAAAAATTATTATTACAAATATATATTCATGATGAATTCCCTTAGTAAAGTTGGATGTAAATTGTAGTTGAACTTAATATTATTCTTTTCTTATTACTAGCTTTTTCGCTTTTAATTACAAGAACCGTCTACCTTATTATAATTTCCCCAATCTTTTTATTTCTCCCTTTTTTTACAGATCAAATTAAATAAGTGTAATTGTACAGAAGGTTTTAAAGCATGCACAGGGCTAACATTATCAGTAATCCGAGTGATTAGCTGGAATAGTTTGAAGGGAAAAACAAGAAGATGCTCAGTATGGATAATGCAGTGTCTTTAGAAATTCCACCTGAAGTAAAAGAAGAATTCGATAGTGATATTTATCTGGATGATAAAGTGCTTGTCAGCGAGACTACTATTAATGTAGATTATACAGAATTTGACGAATGTACAAGAGATGACAGAACAAAACTGGATCTAATATCTATTGATATCAAATTGGAGTTGCCACCGTCTAATATTGTAGATGACGAGATTAAAGAAGAACGTGATGTGGCCGATATAAAAATCGAATTCGATAATAAACAATTATGTAAGTATGTGTATATCATGTCATTATATTTCAGTTTATGCACCATAAAAGCATTTGACTGGATTATAACAGTGTATCAAAATTCACATCCTTTTCGAAATAAATTATTTATGATTTACTGTATGTAATAAATTTGCATCTCCAATTAGACTTTCTTTTCAGTTGAAACTAGTTGTGCATACCATTATAGTACAATGTTCTCATTAATATTTGATGGGACTACGTATGTACAGGGCGACGGTAAATAACCGATAATGGGTAAAACCAGGTTCGCTAAAAGCACATCATTTGAGTATGATTTTAAATATTTTAATTTCGTCTACGTTACAATAGTAGAGCTCGATCATCTGCTTTAAGGTTTAGTTCGTCTGAAAATAATTTTTTTAAAAATTTTATTACATAATTCGTTTTAACATATATATGCGTATGTGTATCTTTCATGTGGATACCTTATTTTTGCAGTGTGTAACAACTGTAATGAATATTACGATGAATATTGTACCAAATGTGGAATGCTCATATCTATTTTAAATGGAAACGCTCTTAATGACAAGACGAAAAAAGAGATACCAGTTGATATTCTAGAAATTAAAGATTTATTGGGAAATGCTGGCATATTTGCTTTAAAAACTATACCTAAAGGTGTACAATTTGGACCTTTCACTGGGCTTAGTGGAGCGGAATCCTCTTGGAGACTTAAAGGGGGGAAATTTGTGGTCAGCAATGATAAATCAGAATCATTAAATTGGATGCAATACGTTAATTGTGCCAGGAGCCTTTCTGACCAAAACTTACGTGCATTTCAATATGAAGATAATCTATATTATAGCAGCATTTGTGAAATCCAAGAAGGTGGAGAATTATTGGTACATTTTGGTGAAGAATACGAAGAAAGCTTGGGAAATGGTATAGAAATGGTTTTTGTACCTCATATAGAAAAGGATGCCAAAGATGTATTTGCCTGCATCTATTGTTGCCTTGGATTCAGTTTGAAACTATATTTGATTGAACACAAAACTGTTTGCCCTAACGGAACCAATGGAAGCTTTGAAGGTATAAAACCAAGACATTTTCTCACTGTTCTTTCAAAATGAGAATCTCCTCTGTTATTACTGCAAACTTCAATTAAGCGCATGTAAATGATTCAACATATCTTGTTCAAGTACTTTCAAATCAGTTTTATATTTAAAAAGTCCTACACGTCTATACCTTTACAGATTGCAAGCGTATGGAATTTAATTCATTTCTTTCACTTTTTTCTATTCCTTCTCTTTCATTTACTGTTTGTTTCTCCTTCCTTTTCGTAGCTCTTCCTTTATTCTGCATTTCCCATTCTTGCTTTTCCTTCACTCACATCAAAATTTTTCCACATTCTTTAAAACTGTTTTAAAAGCTTATACATTGCGACTCTGTACCTTCCGTTTTCCTACTCTAGTTTGTGTATTTTCTTGAAACTTACTTTTTGGTTATAGTAACCGAGTTTAATGGGAATGTTTTTATGCACTTTTAGGGCTCGTGCAGTGTCCGTTTTGCAAAATTTACCTGGAGGACAAGGAATATCTGCAGTGTCACGAGGCTTACTGCTTTAAAAGAAACGCAAGGTAAAATTTATTTTTTTTTTTGGTATCAAATATATTCGACAAACTAAAATTCATATCTAGAATTAAATTGAATTACGTTAGAAGCCTCCTGGGAGTGATAGCGCTTGCGTTTAAATGGATTGGAAGGCACCGGTTTGAGTGTTAATTATGTATTGTGTTTTGTATTGGCGTTGGTATCCGCGAGTGTTCCTAATAAGTGAAAGCAGAAAAATTACCAAGCACTTGTTATTTCTAATTTTATACTCTCTTCCATGGCGCAAATGGTCAGAATTTCATCCGGCATCGAAAGAACTGAACTTAAATAATTCAAGGTGTTACCCTCCGCATATATAATAATTTTTTATATCATGTTTTTTTAAATTAATTTATTTTAATTTAAAAATAATTCGATTTTGAACATTCGGATGCGAGATCTTTTGTTTTCGTCACGTACAGTCAAGCTGTAATAAACCAACCTAACGCGTAGTTTTCTAGAAACCGAATACCTAGAAGTTTGCAAACCTTTTCTTGGAATAGTTTTGGTAACTTTCCATTGACTCACATTTAATATTAATTCTATTGCATTGATTTCTAAATGCAATTAGAGATTCAAATATTAATCCTTCTTTTTCACACACAGAATACACGTCTATAACTCTGTCTAGACATCTATCTGCTAGGTACTTATATTGAAATTGATATTGCAATTTTAATTTATGCAAATCTTTAGCGCGTCAAATTATATGGTACCCAACGTGAACATAGCTTCTTAACGGCTAAATGTTCATGCCAGATCTTATGGCAACAGTGGTCTTGCTAATATCTAGAGATGCTTCGATCTCACGGTATGTCACGTGACTGTCTTACATTATCATTTCAGACACTGCATTAATGTTTTCCAACACACCAGCGTTTGTGGGACGACCTTCACGAAATTCATCGTCCAAAGGAACGCCGTCCAAGTTTAAATTCACTATACCAACGATATACTGTTGTTTTTGATTGTGCTTCATCACCACATAAAGAATTCGGCTCGTCGATGCATTCTTGTTGAGATAATCCACACCGGAAGTTATGAAAAATAATTGCACAAATTGCAAATTGTTCGTGAGTTAATTCCATTTTTTCGCTGACGTAAAATTTTCAAGTTACTGTCAACAATAGAAATAGCGACCGGATAATAAAACTGTAAAGGCAAATATATTGTCAAAAATGACAAACTTCACGATGCAATCATCAGATCGGAGGCAACACTAACAGTGTTGCCAGTTCCCGAAATATAAACGGCTACCCTTGTACAATTCTAAGGGGAGTTTAAAAAGCATTTAGTGTTCATATCAGTACACTGGCGGTCAAACTTACCCACAAGGAATCACTACAATTGTTTGCTAAAACTATTCATTTATTTTCAGTTATTGTGTGCTTCCTGTACTAGATGATCATACCTAGGAAGGAAAGAGCCTTTCATCTGTTATTAACGAACGCAAAATGTCCAAATTCAAGGAGTACAAGTACAGAGACGATTCCAAGAAGCACATCAACGGGCATTGCGAGGTGAAAATGTTCAGGTGCGGAATTTGCTACAAAAGGTTCAAGAAGAAGGATTTTCTCAAGCGGCATGTGGAAAATACTCATATTTCCATCAAACGAAGACATTCTGTTCGTGGCTGTCGAAAAGTTGGTAGAAAAAACTTTAAACTCAAATCGCAGAGGAAGATATTTTAAATGTTTGCAGTGCAAGTTCCAAACGAACCAAGAGTGTTATCTACGGGTTCATACAAAAACTAAACATACCAAACAATACGTTTACAATTGCATGGAGTGTGAATACAAAACTAACTATAAACGTAACTTAAAAGCACACCTGAAAACGATACATTTTAAAGAATACGATTATAATTGTGTAGAATGTGAATATAAAACAAACTTTAAACAGTGCTTAAACGAACATGTAAAAATGAGTCATCTTAATGAGTACGATTATAATTGCACGGAATGTGAATATAAAACAAACAAGAAATGTCGATTGGGAATGCACGTTAGGACGAAACATCTTAAAGAATATGATTATAATTGCACAGAGTGTGAGTACAAAACAAATAAGAAGTTAAATTTACAAATGCACGTAAAGAACAAACATCATAAAGAATACGATTATAATTGCACAGAGTGTGAATACAAAACAAGCAAAAAATACCTTCTAGAAGCACATGTAAAAACGAAACATTTTAAACAACTAGATTATAATTGCACGGAATGTCAATATAAAACAAACCAGAAATCTAAATTCGGAATTCACGTTAAGACGAAACATCTTAAAGAGTACGATTACAATTGCATGAAATGTGAATATAAAACAAATCAGAAATCTAAATTAGCAATGCACGTTAGGACGAAACATCTTGAAGAATATGATTATAATTGCAGGGAATGTGAGTATAAAACGAACATTAAATATTACTTAAAAACTCATGTAAAAATGAGTCATCTTAAAGAGTACGATTATAATTGTATGGAGTGTGAATACAAGACAAATTACAAATCAAGCTTCGAAATACATGTTAGAGGAAAACATCTTGAGGAATACGATTATAATTGCTCGGAGTGTGGATATAAAACAAACTATATTGGTAATTTCAGAACACATAGAAAAAGGAAACATCAAGAAAGCTGTTTTGAAGGTGTGCATTGTGAATATAAGAAAAATTATAACACCCTTTGAAAAGGCACGTGAAAGAAAAGCATCTTAAAGAATGAGAACATTTCACAGGATATATTTTCCAAAATTAGAACACATCAACTTGAAAAAAGTTAATTTCAAAACTATTAAATTTTATTCTTTTGTTCTTTGCTATTTCAACCAGTGTGGGATAATAGAAAGAGCTCAGTTTTTAGTTTCGATGTTTAGGGGGTGCTTTTTCCTCCTTTTTTAAAACTATATTTTTTTTTAAATATAAATATTTATGAGTACGTACATTGTTCTTATTTTTTTTCCTGTTGAGCTCTGTAAATTTACAACACAAACAATTTCTTAGGTTAGCAATGATATAAGAAACAAAACAGCAAATTTCTCACAAACTGTGAATAAAAATTAAAACAAACAAATAGTTTTAAAAAATACCTCGATATGAAATTATAAGAGAATCCAATAACTTTTTAAAAGAAAATTGAAATGCATGTTGCAATTTTCTTTTAAAAAGTTGTTAGAGCGGAAAAAATGTAACAGAACCATTGCGACAACAAAAGATAAATATATTAATAAAATGACTATTCTATTAAGACCCAGAATCAAGTGTACTCTCACAAATAAATTCTTTAGTACAGTTCCTTCCATAGATTTATTGTAATATTACAATCACATTTATCTTAAGAGCTTAGAATTTAATTGAAAATAAAGCCATATACAAGCTATGTGCTCTCACAGCTAAATTCTTCATTACGATAGCTTAAATCTTTTTTAAATTTATAAGAATTTAATAATTTATATTTGGAATTGCAAAAAAAATTTAATCTACATTTTGTTAAGATTAATTCAAAATAATTTGTATTCATTTTCAACATTTTATATAAAATAAACCATTTAAACTTTCACTGTTATCGTTGTGATAGAACAACCTTTTTTGTTTGATCAGAGGTAAATAATACAATAGTTGAATATGTGTAAATCAGATTTTCGAAGCTGATATTTTATGTCAAAAATTTTCTTGTGATTAGACTATCTGTTCATGGTGCAGATTATTGTTAATTTAATTGGCACTTTTATGTTATTGCTGCAATAATAAAATATTTGCTTGTCTTTTTTCACGAGATTAACCTAATCAAGTCTGCAACAAAAAAGCACTATCGATAAAATAGCGCCTTACTATTTTTATACGTTTGCCACCTATCGATTTGTTCGGTTATTTCAATTTGTGCCATCATCACCATCATCATTTAAGTGCTTTGATTTGGTTTGAAATTACGAATCGCAAACGCGCGAAAACTATTACGCATGTGTAACTTGTAATTAATTCTTCCTGATAAAACGGGTGGTATTACTATCTAAATAATTTAAGGTTGGCACCCTTTTTTAATATTAAATTTCACTATGATTATTTTCAATAACTTTTAATATTTTTGTTTCAATTAATTTTTAATATTTGAAAGCGTAAGTGCTTATGTTACAAATGATTATGCCAGTTTTTACTATTATTAATAGTTTATTTAGTTTTGTCAATAGCAAATTATGAACCTTCTCTGGTAATGCCTAAAATAGTCTGGATTGTACGTATTTGAGAATCTAACCATCGAAGCAAATAACGAAGATTTTTCTGAATGAAATATGTAATTAAATGCAGATTCAAATTGACTATTAAGATTTTAGAACTGGTAAGACAAATCGAATATATCTCTATGCTGTAAATGTTTTCAGTCTATACAGTTAGACCAATTCTGTAACAGATTTTTTAAAGCAAACGCTATACTAAAATTATCAGTAATACGAGTGATTCCCCGAAATAGTTTAAACGAAAGATCAAGGAAAGTATTAAAAAGATCCTCAGTATGGACAACGCAGTATCATCTGATATTCCACCTGAAGTAAAGGAAGAACTAGAAGCTGATATTTACCTAGATGATAAAGTACTTGTCAGTGAGACTACTATTAATGTAGATTCTAATGAATTAAACAAGTGTAAAAGAGATGACAAACAAAAACTGGATCCCATTTCTGTTGATATCAAATTGGACTTGCCACCATTTAATATTGTAGATGACAAGATTAAAGAAGAACATGATGTGGCCGGTATCAAAATTGAATTCAATAATAAACAGTTATGTAAGTATGTTTATATTATGTCATTATAGTATGATAGTTTATGCACTCTAAAGGCATTTGACTGGATAATAAGTGTATCAAAATTCACATCCCTTTTTAAGATAAATTATTTATGATGTATTGTATGTAATAGATATGCATTTCAAATTAAACTCTCTTCTCAGTTGAAAATAGTCGCATATCATTATAGTATGTTCTGTTTAATATGCTGAACGCTGTGGGGGTCTTTGGTGATCGGCACTAAGTTTGTTCATCTGAAATTGGCGATACCTCAATTAATAAAAACGCATAATTTGAACAAATTTCAATGATTTTAGATTTTTAGATTTGTCTTACCATGCTACAGTACAACGCAATTAAATTTATGCAATATAAAACATACAAAAATAGTTTTATTTATTCATACATAACATGCGTTCTTAAATTTTAGGTCATATTGTGATGTGCCTCATTAAAGCACTCCAGACAGAGGAAAGATTAACTTCTACAATCTCCGCAATATGTCACAAATTTTTTGGGTAATTTTATGCTTTCGTCATACCTAGATTTTCAAATTTTTTCCATAACATCGTCTACAACCTGAATGCAAGTAAAATAACCAATGATATGAAAAGTAACTCCCACGTAAAATTAAAAAACAAATAAAATAAAGACGCGATAATAGATTGACCGCTGCAAAACATTCAGAAAATCATACGGAAACGTAGAAATGCATTTCATTGCCGCGGGGATCATCTGCTTTAGTTCGTCTCTACTTTTTTTTGAAATTTTCAGTATATAACTCGTTATAACTCAGTATGTATGTCTTTCATGTGAATACTTTTCTTTTGCAGTCTGTAACATCTGCAGTGAATATTATGAAGAATATTGTACCACATGTGGAATGCTTATACGTATTTTAAACGGAAATGGACTTAATAATAAGGCTAGAAAGGAGATACCAACAGATGTTCTAGAAATTAAAGAAGGTTTAGTGAGAAATGGTGGCATATTTGCTTTAAAAAGAATACCTAAAGGTGTAAAATTTGGGCCTTTCACTGGACTTAGTAGCGCGGAATCTTCTTGGAGACTTAAAGGAGGGAAACTTGTAGTTGGCAATGATAAATCGGAATCCTTAAATTGGATGCAGTACGTCAATTGTGCCAGGAATGTTTTCGATCAAAACCTACAAGCATTTCAATACGAAGATAATCTGTACTATAGTAGTGTTTGTGAAATCCAAGAAGGTGAAGAATTATTGGTTTATTTCGGTGAAGAATATGAAGAAAGCTTGAATAATAATACAGAAATGGACTTTATTCCCCACACAGAGGCGGACGCCAAAGATGTATTCGCCTGCACCTATTGTTGCCTTGGATTCAGTTTGAAAGTATATTTGGTTGAACACAAAATTGTGTGCCCTAACGGAACCAATGGAAGCTTTGAAGGTATGAAACCAAGACATTTTCTCACCATTCTTTTAAAATTAGATTCTCCTCTATTATTACGGTAAACTTACATAATCTTGTTTCACATAATTTCAAATCTCAATTATTTTACTTCAGTGTAAAAAATCCCTCATGTCTATTCCTTTATAGATACACACGTGTAGGAGTTACTTTATTTCTTTCGTTTATTGTTTGTTTCTCCTTTCCTTTTCTAAGTCTTCCTTTATTCTACAATTTCCATTCACTCATATCTAAGCGTTTCCAGATACTTTGAAACTATTTTAAAAGTTTATGTATTGCGGGTCCGTATTATCCCACCCCCTGGTTTGTATATTTTCATGAAATTTGTTTTCGTTTATAGTAAACCAAGTTTAATGGGAATGTTTTTATCCAATTTTAGAGCTTGTTCAATGTCCGCTTTGCAAAATTTACCTGGAGAAGAAAGAGTATTTAGAGTGCCACGAGGTGAACTGCTTTAGAGGAAAAGCACGGTAAAAATTATTTTTTCTGTTATCAGATAGATTCAGCAAACTTAGATTCATGTCTAGAATTAAACTTTATTACATTAGAAGCCCCCTGGAACTTTGATTGAATGCTCTAATTATTTGTAGACAAAATGTCTTCACGTATGTTGTTTAAACAACGCTATAACTGCTGTAACTATCCATTTATTTTCAGACATTGTGTACTTTCTGCACTAGATGATCATACTTCGAAAGAGAAGAGCGTTTTACCTGTAATTAACAAACGCAAAATATCCAAATTCACGGAGTGCAAGTACATAGGCAATTCAAACAGACATGGGGTGAAAAAGTTCAGGTGCGGAATTTGCTTCAAAATATTCAAAAAGAAAGAGTCTCTGAAGTTACACGTGGAAAATATTCACATTTCCATCAAACGAAGACAATCTCTAGGCTGCTGCCAGAAAGTTGATACTAAAAATACTGCAGAGAAAACGTTAAACTCACATGACGGACGAAGCTATTTTAAATGCTCGAAGTGCAAGTTCCAAACAAACAAAAAAATATATTTAAAAGTGCATTTAAAAACAAGACATAGTAAGGAATACGATTATAATTGCAAGGAGTGTGAATACAAAACACATCGTAGAAATATCTTTGAAAGACACATTAAGTCGAAACATTTTAAAGAGTACGATTATCATTGCTTGGAGTGTGAGTACAAAACAATGTATAAATATTCCTTAAAAGTACACGTAAAAACAAAACATCTTAAAGAATACGATTATAATTGTATGTTGTGTAAATACAAGACAAACAAAAAGGATAAGTTACAAATACACATGAAAAGTAGACATTTGAAAGAATACGATTATCATTGCACGGAGTGTAGATTCAAGACAATGTATAAATCCTGCCTTGAAGCACACTTAAAAACGAATCATCTTAGAGAATACGATTATAATTGCACGGAGTGTGAGTACAAAACAAACAATAAGCATTCTTTAAAAGTACACTTAAAAACGATTCATCTTAAAGAATATGATTATAACTGCACGCAGTGTGAATACAAGACAAATTTCAAAACAAACTTAGAAGCACACGTTAGAGGAAAACACCTTGAGCAATATGATTACAATTGCACGGAGTGTGAATTCAAGACAAATTCTAAATTGAACTTAGAAATGCATGTTAAACAAAAACATCTCAAGGAATATGATTATAATTGCGAAGAATGTAAATACAAAACAGTCAATAAATCTAACCTAGAAAGACACATGAAAACTAAACATCTTAAACAATACAATTATAGTTGCATGGAGTGTGAATATAAGACAAACAAGAAGTTGAATTTACAAAAACACATGAAAACGACTCATAGAAAAGAATACGATTATAACTGCACGGAGTGTGAGTACAAGACCAATTCCAAATCAAACTTAGAAATACACGTTAGAGGAAGACATCTTAGGCAATACGATTACAATTGCGCGAAATGTTTGTATAAAACAAATAAGAAATCTTTGTTTGAAATGCACGTTAGAGCGAAACATCTTCAAGAATACGATTATAACTGCGCAGAGTGTGAATACAAGACAAATTATAAATCAAGCTTAAAAATACACGTCGGGACAAAACACCTCAAGAAATACGATTATAAATGCGCAGAATGTAAATACAAAACGATCAATAAATCTACCTTAGAAAGACACGTAAAAATGCATCATCTTAAAGAATACGACTATAACTGCACAGAGTGTGAATACAAGACCAATTTTAAATCATACTTAGAAATACACGTTAGGGGAAAACATCTTAAAGAATACGTTTATAACTGCACGGAATGTGAATATAAAACAAACCAAAAATCCTGCTTAGGAATGCACGTTAGGACGAAACATCTTAAAGAATACGTTTATAACTGCACGGAATGCGAATATAAGACGAATCAAAAATTTTGCTTGGGAATGCACGTCAAAACGAAACATCTTAAAGAATATGATTATAACTGTCCGGAATGTGGATACAAAACAAACCATAAAAATCGCTTCGAAATGCACGTCAAATCAAATCATCGTCAAGAATACGATTATCATTGCATGGAGTGCGAGTACAAGACAATGCACAAACGTTCCTTGGAAATGCACATAAAAACTCAACATCTTAAAGAGTACGATCATGCTTGCACGGAGTGTGAATTCAAGACAAACCAAAAATCTCACTTAAAAATACACGTTAGGGCGAAACATTTTAAGGAACACGACTATAATTGCACGGAGTGTGAATACAAAACAAATTATAAACACCTTCTAAACATACACGTAAAAACTATTCATCTGAAAGAATACGATTACAATTGCACAGATTGTGAATACAAGACGAATAAGAAATCTGAATTGGAAGCACACGTAAAGATGAAGCATCTTAAAGAATACGATTTTCACTGCACGGAGTGTGATTATAAGACAATGCATAAACCTAACTTAGAAGGACACGTAAAAACTAAACATCTTAAAGAATACGATTACCCTTGCAAGGAGTGTACTTACAAAACAAACAATAAACATTCCTTAACAGCGCACCGAAAAGCTACTCATTCTGAAGAATTCGTTTATAACTGCACGAAGTGTGAATACAAGACAAATTCTAAATCGAGCTTTGAAATACACGTTAGACGAAAACATCTTAAGGAATACGATTATAATTGCACAGAGTGTCATTTCAAGACAAACCAAAAACCTTGCTTAGAAATACATGTAAAAACGAATCATCTTAAAAAATATGATTATAATTGCGAGGAGTGTGGATACCAGACAAATTATAAACGACTCTTTGAAAGTCATGTAAAAGCGAAACATCTGAAACAACTAGATTATAATTGCGCTGAATGTGAATACAAAACAAGCAACAAACACAGCTTAACATTACACGTAAAAGCGATTCATCGTAAGGAATACGATTACAATTGCTCGTACTGTGCGTTCAAGACTAACCGGAAATCGTGCTTTGAAAAACACGTTAGAGCGAACCATTTCCAAGAATACGATTACAATTGCGCGGACTGCGAATACAAGACAAACCGGAAATCTAACATAGAAGAACATGTTAAAGCGAAACATCTTAAAGAATACGATTATAATTGCACAGAGTGTGAATACAAAACGCACAAAAAAACTTTCTTGGATGCACACGTAAAAACGAAACATCTTAATGAATACGATTATAATTGCACGGAGTGTGGGTACAAAACAAACTATATTGGTTGTTTTAGAAAACACGGAAAAACGAAACATTGAGAAAGCCGTTTTAAATGCGTGCGTTGTGAATACAAGACAAGTTATAAACGCCTTTTAAAAAGACACGTGAAGATGAAACATCTAAAAGAATGAGAATGTATATATGATCATAGTTAATCTAATGAGGTGAAATAGGTAATATTAATATAAGGTCTAGTAAAAAGAAATCCATTATTTTTGCATTAAATTGAAGGTTTTATTTAGCATAGTTAGAATGATGCGACTTAGGTCAAATATGCACCGTTTTCTTTGATAACTTGTTGCCATTTTGAAGGTAATTTCATAATGCCTCTCTCATAGAAACCCTCGCCCCTATTGGCAAAAAACTGGGACAGTCGATTTTCACAAGCTTCTCTTCAGGCGAATTTTTCACCAGCAAAATCATTCGCCATAGACAGGAACAGGTAGTAATCACTTGGTGCTAGGTCCGGACTATAAGGTGGATGCATAAGAACCTCCCAACCAAACTCCCGGAGCTTCTGGCGAGTCACTATCGATGTGTGGCCTGGCGTTGTCCTGATGGAACACAATTCCTCTCCTATTGGCCAAAGCTGGCCGCTTCTGGGCGATTGCTTCCTTCAGACGGTCCAATTGTTGACAGTACAGGTCCGAATTAAGAGTTTGGCCGTAGGGAAGCAGCTCATAGTAGATAATTCCTTGCCAATCCCACCAAACACACAGCAAAACCTTCCTGACCGTCAAGCCTGGCTTGGCCACCGTTTGCGCCGGCTTACTACGATTCGACCACGACCGGTTTCGCTTGACGTTGTCGTAAGTGATCCACTTTTCATCACCAGTAACCATCCGCTTCAGAAACGGATCGATTTTGTTGCGATTCAGCAGCGATTCGCAGATGGAAATTCGGTCCATGAGGTTCTTTTGCGTTAACTCGTGTGGCACCCATACATCAAGCTTCCTTTTGTATCCAACCTTATTTAAATGGTTCCAAACGGTTTTTTTGTGCAATGTTTAGCTCCTGGGCAATCGAAACAGTGCTTACATGACGGTCGGACTCGACGATTTCCATTATTTTATCGATATTTTCGACAATTAGCCTTCCAGAGCGTGGTGCATCTTTGACATCAAGATTACCGGAACGGAATCGACGAAACCAAAATTGCGCATGATTGACTGTTACAGTATCAGGACCATAAACACTATTCACATTTTTAGCCGCCTGGCTTGCGTTTTCGCCTTTATCGAAGAAAAACTGTAAAATATGGCGTATTTTAACTTTGCTGGTGTCCATCTTTGACGCGCGCTCAAACAATATTAAGTCAAGTAATCACAAAACTGTCTGAGAAGTTCGTTTAGTACGAAATCTTATCTTTCGAACGCCATCTAGCGGAACGCGATCGCACTTATACAACGCGAGATACAGATTACTAAAGCCATCTATTGGAAAAATAATGGATTTCTTTTTACTAGACCTTATATTAGTAATTATTCTCATGCGAACTCTAATCTTTGTTTGAAATTTTATTCACTTACGCCAAAGTGTCTGTAACGCGAACTAAACATTCAAAAATATTGTTGGGTGCTGAAATTAAAATTTATTTCTTGGTTATTTGTTTGATTTGATATTTTTATCAAGCCACGATATGATCACAAAATTAATACATCTAAACAAACAAAAATTATAAAATTTAAAAAAGAAAATTCAATCGTAACACTATCTAAATTTCTGTAGTACCGATGGAAACAAGATTTTCATAATTTCGAGTGCTGTTAGTCGTCGATTTCGTTTCCTAAGTAGTTTCGTTTGTAAATCTTCAGTGGCCGTTATTATCCGAGACAGGAGGGCGATTATGATCTGCGACAGACCAAGTATTATAATATCGCTGAAGGGTACAGTGCACCGTTGTTTTTTTACATGTCATATTTTAGCAAATGCGCGTTCTGAACAACTCTCCTCCTGAAGCGCAATTATAGCGGATGATTTTTGTATATTTGTTAGTTTTCCTTTCGACATTTTAAACCACGGTTACTCAATATTTTTAAAAAAATGTTTTAACTCTCACAAACAGGCACAATCACGTCGGCAATGATTTACTGATATACTCTAAGTGACGAACAGCAACTGTACTTGCACTACCTTTTAGTAAAAATTTACAATTCTATGTTCTCTCTTTCCTAGTTGTACACAAGCCCAGGTGCACGTAATTTGATATTTTCGAGCAATACAAAGTAGTCGCAATAAAGCAAACACTAGGAATTTCGTCATAAGCAATTTGTTATTTAAAGTACCTGAATTCATATATACAATATAATGTATACAACATAATACGAGGATAGTTTGACAAGTAGTGAGAATGACACATAGGTGGCGCTCTAATTGGTAAAACAAATGCACTGTAATTTAGGTTGGCTATTTATATGTTTACATTCCGATATTTAGATAAATCAGTTGATTAGCTTATTTTTGACAGCTGATTGAAAAAGAAGCAACACGTCGTTTTGTTAAAATTGAAAAAGCAGAGTATCGTGCGGTGATTAAATACTTTGTAATTAAGGGTATGAATGCTACCGAAATAAAAGATGAGTTACGGGAAACATTAGGTGAATCTGCTTCATCATCCGCCACAATAAGTAGATGGGTAAATGAGTTTAAACGTGGTAGAACAAGCTGTGTTGTTGAAGCGCGCTCTGGAGCACCCAAAATCGTGACTTCTAAGGAAATGATTATAAACATCCATAATATTATTACGCAAGATCGACGACTCAAAGTGAGAGAGATAGCAGACATGGTAAACATTTCAACAGAACGCGTACACTACATTTTAACGAAAGAATTGGGCCTTTCCAAGCTGTTTTAGGCGATTTGTTACTTGCGATGAAACTTGGATACACTACAGTACACCCGAAACTAAACGACAGTCGAAACAATGGCTAGAACGTGGTTCTGCACCTCCAAAGAAATCCACTTTATCGGCAAGCAAGGTGATGGCATCAATTTTTTGGGATTCTAAGGGCATTTGGCTCATTGATTACCTTCAGAAAGGTGCCGCAATAAACGGACAATATTATGCAGAACTTCTACAAAAATTAAATGTTGAGATTCGTGCTAAACGGCCAGGAATGGCAAAGAAAAAGATTCTGTTTCACCAAGACAACGCTCCCTCGCATACCAGC
The DNA here is from genome assembly GCA_031893035.1 of Dermolepida albohirtum. Classification (NCBI taxonomy): domain Eukaryota; kingdom Metazoa; phylum Arthropoda; class Insecta; order Coleoptera; family Scarabaeidae; genus Dermolepida; species Dermolepida albohirtum. Next base: position 16,818 of record JAVIWB010004420.1, on the reverse strand, counting down.
ACAGTTGAGATGTCCAAAATCCACGAGTTGCATTTCCAATTAGTACCGCATGCGCCTTATTCGCCGGATCTAGTCCCTTCCGACTTCCACCTTTTTCCAAAATTGAAAACGGCACTAGGTGGAAAGAAATTTTCGTCTAACGACGATCTTATCATCTTCGTAAATGAGTATTTTGCAAGCCTTTCGGAATCGCATTTTAGATATGGCATAAGAGCATTGGAGCACCGTTGGAATAAATGTATTGCTCTTTTAGGAGAATATATTGAAAAATAAAAATTATTTTGTATTTACAAAATCCGTTTTTCTTTTCCATTCTCACTACTTGTCAAACTACCCTGGTATAACACAATAAAGCACCATGAATATATAATTAAGTTCTTTACGATGGGAAATTAATGAAAATTATTATTTGCTATGCCACAAAAAGACACGAAGCTATACTGTCTGGTGAACTAATTAGTAAGGCAGCATCTAGCAAGTGGCAGATAGAGGGCCGAGTCCTTCTCCAGTGCAGAAATCCTTAATTTCTGTGATTTTAGTTAACGATGCCATAGCAGAAAATAATTTTCATTAATTTGCCATCGTAAAGAACTTAATTACATATTCATATATAATTATTAATACCTGAATTCTTATTTTAAATTCATCGTACAGTATTGCATATTAATATTATGGTTAATTAACAGGTACACAACTAGGTACTTTGTGTACATGTTAATTTAGCAAAAGGATGAAATATTTTTGCAAATTGTTTGTCAATTCTATTATTCAGCTCTGAAGTTTTTTGTTTTCAATATATAGATTAATAGAAAACAAATAATTTAATAGCGACCTCTGGTCTTTAATTCTTCCGGAGTACAAGTTTTGATTTGCTAATGTACAGGATCCCAGGAGGTGGACATTCAAAATGCACTTGCAAAAAATATCTTTATTTTTATTTTCCTCAACATTTGTACTTTCCATGCATTGGCTCACAATAATTGATTGCAATTCTAAAAAATACTTCGAAATGACTTCAAATCTAAAAAATGGTATTGATAATTGTTTCGTTAGACATTTCCTCTTTACGAGACGATTGATACTTGTCTTAGATAATTGGTAAAATAAAATGCGTTTCGATCTTCAACACTTCAACACTAGTTACCTACTTACGCCTTCATCGATCTCTTGCTGCTGTATAGATAAGATAGACGCATGGCAAACTAAATAAAACAATAAAAAACATATGTAATAATAATATTTATTTCCAACTTTTCCTCACAAAGGACCTATAGGGGGTTCAAAAATCCGTGTATAGGTTGGATCATACAATAGAATATTATTTAATTAATACAATTCATCCTAATTTCACAGGCCACACACTATATTCATTGACAGATTTTATTGATTTTTGCACAATTTTGTGAGACCGAAATGATTTATTATAAAAGTTCTGTTCTATGTTAAGGTTTTTTATAAATTATTTTATTTTTTAACACATTTACATTTGTATTTAAAGTCTTGAGTGCACTCGGAAGCTGGTTAAAGTACTTCACACTGTAATACAGATTGCTTCTCTGTCCAATTGATAAGTGATGACTTGGTAGTGATAAATGTTTGTTTCTTATGGTTCTGGCTGTATTGATGTAGGAATTTTTTAACTTTCGATAGTGATGCAGTATTGATTTTGAAACAAAAGTTTGTTTGATATTTAGTGGCCTGATCTCCTGATTGACTTGAATTATATTAAGTATGCGAGTTTGAAGCCTCTTTAGAGGATCTTGAGCCGAGTTATATAGAAGTAGTATACAAACAATAAAAATAATATTCAATGCATTCAGTTCAATATGATATATTCTATTATAAAATATTTTCTTGGAATGTACTTACAAACAATATTTTTCCTAAATTGTTCAACTTTGTCTGTATTAGGAATGTCAATTGAAATCATAATATACTGATATAAAAGTGCAGAGTAAATTAATTTACATACATAGGGTTGAGTGTATATGCCCTTTGTCAAATGTTTCAAAACAGTTTTCTATTAAAGTATCTGTGACTCTCTGATAGGAATGGTATACAATAATTCAATAGTGGTAAAGTTATAAAGATATTTCGATAGAGAAAAACCCATATCTTTCACTGTATTAGTGCAAATTTATTTTTTTTATTTAAATTTGTATTCTTATTTCTACAGCATTTTTGTTCAAAAATTTGCATTTGCACAATGGCAAAACAATTTTTAAACAAAAATATGTATACTATAGATCTAAGATAATTTGTTATTATAGCACATTATATTTTTAATTAAATAAAGAACAAAACCACATAAATTAAACATAATGTTATTTGTTTTTAGTTTATAAATAACAATACTTTCGAAATCTATTTTGAGCCAACATTTGTATCACATTACTTGTTGTGATAAAGGGTTTTCCAATAAGGACTTGACAACTTTTTTTCAAAATAAAATGCAGACCATTTGAGATATTTCAAAAACTTTATTATCGGGTTGAAGTACAATCAAAACATTTATGAATGGAACTCGACTTCGTTCATATGGCCACCGCGGGCACGTTTGCAGCGGTCGATTCGTTGGACCCAATTTTCGATGATTCGGCCGAAACGGTTGCTATTTCGCGTTCAATATTGGCTCTGAGCTCTTCCAACGCTGTCGGCTTGTTGGCATAGACCAATGACTTGACGTAGCCCCAAAGAAAAAAGTCTAGAGGCGTTAAATCGCACGAACGAGGCGGCCAATCGACTGGTCCATTTCTTGAGATAACACGCTCATCAAACTTACTCTTCAATAAATCGATTGTAACGTGTGCTGTGTGGCTTGTGGCACAGTCCTGCTGAAACCACATGTTGTCCAAGTCCATATCTTCAAATTCGGGCCAAAAATAATCGGTAATCATGGCGCGATAACGATTACCATTCACAGTCACGTGACGATCATTATCGTCGACGAAAAAATATGGTCCTATGACGCCGCCGGCATGCAAACCGCACCAAACAGTTATTTTTTGTGGATGAAGTGGTGTTTCATGAAGCATATGTGAATTTTCACCTGACCAATAACGCATATTTTGCTTATTGACGAACCTATTGAGCCAAAAATGAGCTTCGTCACTGAAAATGATTTTGCGATGGAATTGATCATCTTGGCGCATCTTTTCCAGAGCTCAATCGGAGAACGTACGTCGCTTCAAATGGTCCATCGGCTTCAATTCTTGAGTCAGCTTGATCTTGTATGGGCGTAAACCAAGATCCTTAGGCAAAATTCGCCATAAAGTGGTCTGGGCGATGCCCAACTCTTGAGAACGCCATGAAATTGACTGATGTGGATCATTTACTACGGACGTTTCAACGGCAGCAATATTTTCGACACTTCGACCAACCCGTCGTGTCACTAGCACGGCAACATCACACAACGAATATGTAGACTCAAATTTTTGCACTAAACTTGTTACTGCCTGTCTACTAGGGCGAGAATTACGACCGAAAATCGGAATTAACGCTCTTAAAGTAGCGGTCACCGACTCCGAATTTCTGTAGTAAATTTTTATAATTTGCAGACGTTGTTCGTTCGTGTACTCTACCGTGATGAAAATGTTAAGTTTACTGAATAAATTGACAGTAACAGTTCGATGATTAGTGAAAGGGTGCGTTCACAAATTGAATTAAAAGTTGTCAAGTCCCTATTGGAAAACCCTTTATATACATATTAATGAATATGTGCATTTTTTGTTTTACTTTTTTTTTTCCTATTGAGTTACTATATAACAAAATCAACGTTTTCCTATCACGATCATGTGAGTAGCAATGAATTAGACAAATACTGGTATATGTTAGTATTTCGCAGTGTTATTGATATACCGGCAGACTTTGGTGGTTCCAACAACATATATATGCCGTATAATGTATGACTCCAAACATTTGAGAGTGTGGAATTGTATAGAACGTACCTAGAAAAAATAGTAAAAACAAAACGTATATGTATTTCACATTCCGCTAATTACTGCCAATGGAAAGTATCATCTCGATTAATGTATCGAAGTCTTCCAACAATAAATATTCCAGGTCAGTAAGAAAGTAATTTTCTATTGTTGGATTCTTTTTGTAATCCAACAATGGCAACATATATTTCAGATACATGAAATTTTATTATACATTATTTTAGACTTTGAAGAAGAAATGTGAAAAAGTAAATTTTTAAAAATTTTTCTAACAAAAAACAATTACCTGATGAGATGTTAAATGAACTTCGGTTATCAACATACTCCAGAATACACAAAGCAGATGCATTATCAGGTACATAACACTTAATATTTATTTCGAGAAACATGTTAATCGTCAAATAAAATGAAATTAATATAAAGGATTATATTTATAAGTGTGATGAATTCTGAAGTATAGGTGACAATTTTTCTTTTGTGGTAGTTTATAATTTCTATTTTTTTAGATAATAAAGTAGAGCCATTGACATATACACAATCTGAAGAACAACTTATTTTCCCACTGCCAAGTATTAAAGAGTTAAAAATTATATTATTTGTTATTTATGAAAAGAATCTGTCAAACTCACATCTGAACTTTTATTTGAACCATATTCAGAAACTGAATTCTTAATCCAGACTTTCTTGATTGCAACTTATTTTTTCTTTTAGGGTAGTTTACATTTCCTTACTATCATTTCAGCCAATGAACTAGAGCCGTCCACATCTGCATTCGTGGAGGAACATTATATTCGATGAGTGTCAGGTAATTATAGTCAAATGTTATTATATATAAAAAAAAATTGATATAATTTGACTATTTTTATGTATTTCAGGCATAGGAGACATCGTATCACAGATACGATATATAAGGTCTAGTAAAAAGAAATCCATTATTTTTCCAATAGATGGCTTTAGTAATCTGTATCTCGCGTTGTATAAGTGCGATCGCGTTCCGCTAGATGGCGTTCGAAAGATAAGATTTCGTACTAAACGAACTTCTCAGACAGTTTTGTGATTACTTGACTTAATATTGTTTGAGCGCGCGTCAAAGATGGACACCAGCAAACTTAAAATACGCCATATTTTACAGTTTTTCTTCGATAAAGGCGAAAAGGCAAGCCAGGCGGCTAAAAATGTGAATAGTGTTTATGGTCCTGATACTGTAACAGTCAATCATGCGCAATTTTGGTTTCGTCGATTCCGTTCCGGTAATCTTGATGTCAAAGATGCACCACGCTCTGAAAGGTCAATTGTCGAAAATATCGATAAAATAATGGAAATCGTAGAGTCCGACCGTCATGTAAGCACTGTTTCGATTGCCCAGGAGCTAAACATTGCACAAAAAACCGTTTGGAACCATTTAAATAAGGTTGGATACAAAAAGAAGCTTGATGTATGGGTGCCACACGAGTTAACGCAAAAGAACCTCATGGACCGAATTTACATCTGCGAATCGCTGCTGAATCGCAACAAAATCGATCCGTTTCTGAAGCGGATGGTTACTGGTGATGAAAAGTGGATCACTTACGACAACGTCAAGCGAAACCGGTCGTGGTCGAATCGTAGTAAGCCGGCGCAAACGGTGGCCAAGCCAGGCTTGACGGTCAGGAAGGTTTTGCTGTGTGTTTGGTGGGATTGGCAAGGAATTATCTACTATGAGCTGCTTCCCTACGGCCAAACTCTTAATTCGGACCTGTACTGTCAACAATTGGACCGTCTGAAGGAAGCAATCGCCCAGAAGCGGCCAGCTTTGGCCAATAGGAGAGGAATTGTGTTCCATCAGGACAACGCCAGGCCACACACATCGATAGTGACTCGCCAGAAGCTCCGGGAGTTTGGTTGGGAGGTTCTTATGCATCCACCTTATAGTCCGGACCTAGCACCAAGTGATTACTACCTGTTCCTGTCTATGGCGAATGATTTTGCTGGTGAAAAATTCGCCTGAAGAGAAGCTTGTGAAAATCGACTGTCCCAGTTTTTTGCCAATAGGGACGAGGGTTTCTATGAGAGAGGCATTATGAAATTACCTTCAAAATGGCAACAAGTTATCAAAGAAAACGGTGTATATTTGACCTAAGTCGCATCATTCTAACTATGCTAAATAAAACCTTCAATTTAATGCAAAAATAATGGATTTCTTTTTACTAGACCTTATATCACAAATGGTTACCAGTAAATCAAAAGGAGAATTATCCAAGAGACGGAGAAGTGTATGAAAGATGCAATAAAATATTATCTTTTAAATACAGGAAACGATAATTTTTTTATGTATTGAAAATCTCTATACATTTTATTTTTCTATATTTCTTAAATTATGTGACTTATTCTTTTCTGAGTAGTACATAATACGGAAACATTTTCTGTAGTCGTTAAAATGTGACATATTTTTTTTACAAAAACTGGAAAAATTATATTTATTTTAGCATTACATTTATATTGTTAATTAAAAACATTTCTTAAATAAAAATATATTTTTTATATAATAAATTTCATTATTTCAAAGCTAATGTAAATTATACTCTACCACGAATCAGTTGTGAAAGTCTGATTTACACATACACAATTGTATTACTTATCCCAAGGAACAATTTTTAAATTTCGCGGAAGTTTTGAGTTGGTAGTAGTAAAAATAAAGGTTAGCTATGATTTCAATTCATTCAAGAAATTAGGAAATAACATGTTTTTAATGCGTACGGTTTTCGTTTTAATTTTGATTTTGAAATATACACCTTAATTATTAATATTCATGCTGTAATAAAATAAAATATAATTTTAGATGTAGTTATTTTTTCCTTGGGCAACTTAAAACACCCGCGAAATTTAAAAATTGTTCCTTGGGATCTCGCATCAAAAAATTAACCTCAAAAAAGGCTGTTATAATAACAATAATAGTGAAAATTTAACTAGTTTATTGCACAATAAATGTTCCAAATGAATACAGATTATTTTAAGTAAATCTTGATAAGAAAGATGTACATTAAATTATTTTTTTTCAGTTCCATATATAAAGCAAGTTATTAAATTAATTTTGGCAAATTTTAAAAAATTTAAGCTGTCGCAATGAAAAATTTACTTGTAAAAGCATATTTTCAATTAAATTTTAAACTCTCAAGCCAAAATTGTATTGCAACGAAAATAAATGTAAGGAACTGTAGTGAACAATTTATTTGTGAGAGCACACGACATGTACAATTGTTTTATTTTTAGTTGAATTATATTTCTAAAATTTAAAACAATAACATAGTGAGTACCATAAACAGTCCCACTTATAAATTATCTAAATATCTCTCGAACATTCTCAAACCTTACACCGGCAATAGTGATTCTTTTATCAAAAATTCCAAACATTTTGTCCAAAGACTAAATGGCCTAACGGTAGATCCTCATGATCTACTAGTTAGTTTTGACGTCAAATCTTTATTTACCAGAGTTCCTATACCCGACACTATCCAAATAATCCGTCAAATCCTTTCCACTGACAACCAACCCGATGATTTGGCCAATTTGGTGAATACTTGTTTAACCTCCACCTATTTTCAGTTCCGTGGTAATTATTATGAACAAGTATCGGGTGCAGCTATGGGGTCTCCTCTCTCTCCTGTTGTCGCTGACATTTTTATGGAGGCATTCGAACAACAAATTCTACACTCCTGTAACCAAAAACCAAAATGTTGGTTTAGATATGTGGATGACACCTTCGTTATTTGGCCCCATGGTCGGGATTCATTGAACAACTTCCTCGTTTTCTTAAATTCACAACACGATTCCATAAATTTCACCATGGAGATTGAATCTGAAGGTTCCCTTCCTTTCCTCGACGTCTTGGTAACTCGTCATCTGGATGGTTCACTAGGACATTCAGTGTACCGCAAACCCACACACACTGATCGGTATCTCAATGCCCTCTCCCACCATCATCCCGCCCAGAAACAGGGCGTCATCAATTCCTTAGTCCAAAGAGCTGTCAACATATCTGACCAGCATTCTATATCCCAGGAATTAAGTCATGTTACCAAAGCTCTTATAAATAATAATTTCTCCAACCATAATATTCAGCGAACCATAGATCGACATCTTAATCCCAAAGTCTCACAACTTAATACACAGCTTACATCATCTCCGCCCCCCTCTAAAGCCCACCTACCCTATATACAAGGTGTTACTGACCGCATCAGTAGGGTTCTTCTCAAAAACAACATCAAAACCATCTTCAAACCCCATTCCAAATTATCTGACCCTTTTTCCGTAAAAGACCATGTTTCTTTAGAATCAGCTGGTGTGTACAGGATTCCTTGCTCATGCGGCAGGGCATATATTGGTGAAACAAAGCGGTCTGTCGGCACTCGTGTTTCTGAACATGAGCGTTGTACTAGGTTGCTGCGCATAGCCGGTTCTGCACTTGCCGAGCATAGGCTGGAAACCGGGCACCATATTCAGTTTAATTCAACCAAGATCCTATCCCGCACTAACCACTTCTATGGTCGCAAAATCCGTGAAACTATAGAGATCTTTAAGCACCCCAATAACCTTAACCGAGATGGTGCCTACCCCCTACATAACGCTTGGCAATCCTGCATCTCTAATCTACCCAACCGCAACCGTAACGCTCCCATGACCCATTATCCATATATAAACGCGTCTCCCATCGACTTACACCAGTTTCAGTGCAGTAGTTCAGCCCTGAAGATGTCCCATACAAATGGGTACGAAACGTCGGCAGATATACTAGTGACGCGGTTCCAGCCCGGAAACCCAGAAGCAGATAGCAATTGTAATATCTTTTATTTCAAAATAAATACATCTCCAATTTTCATTTCAAAATTAAATTTACTAATATATGTATATTACTTCAATAAGCACTACACAAATTGTAATGTAAACTATAAATAAATATATGCCTATTCATTAGAAGAATCATCAGTAGAACTAGAATCCCCTACATTTATGCCAAATTCCTCTACATTTTCTCTTATTCCGTTCATATCCCTCATTTCTGTTTCGACACCTTTGACATGATGAATTGTCTTTATTCAATTGTGTTTAGTAACATTATGAATGGTAAATTTTGAATATCGTTCAATTTAAATATATTATTTAAAACTGCTTCTCCTTTTACTTGGGCCCAAATTAGTTCTATACGATTGAGCTCACAGTAATGCGGAGGAAGTCTTAAACTTTTGTTTTTGGATTTAGGAAGCTTATCTACTATGTACTTGTCGCATATTGATTTATGTTGTTAAGTAGGCCATTCTCAAAGAAACTATTTTCACAACCAATATGTTGTAATATCAACTTCTTCCTTTTTCACTAGAACTTTTTTCTGCTGTAAATTGTTTTGGTCTAGATAAATATTGTCTGCTCCATATAATTATTTCACCTTTCTCCTATAAGTTATTCCTAGCTCTTCTTATAAGGTAGGCAAAAAATTGTGCACACGAATGTATTTATATCTTATCGAAAATTTAATATAATGACCTATATAATGTCTGCCTTGAAAACTTTGATATATCATTGCTACTTACCACTGCCAAAATTTTGTTTAATGTAGGAATCTAATTTTTGAAAAAAAATGAATGGACTGTACATCTTATCAACGCTCTTATATTATCATTTACACAATCTAATATAGATCTCTTTCATAAGAAGTTGGCTCTTGATGTTCTTACTTAGTATGCTCTTGTAGCATATGATACACACTAGCTCTTGATATTCTTGTAAAAATAAATATTTAATTCTATAACAATGTCAGCAGTTGACTGAACAGCTTGTGTTTTGGTGCAATTCTGGTACTGTAGTTTATATATTTTGAATATATTCAATGTCGACTGCTCATCAGTCACCTTAAATGGCTTCTCTTCCACTTGCTTAATAGTAACTCCGTCATCCTTACGATTATACCTAACGAATGCATATTCTCTAAAACTACAAAAAAATATTTTTCTACAAAATTTAGATGTTTTACTTTACTTCTCATCAAAAACCCTTCAATGTCTTGAAACATTTACAAAATATAAACGCCAGTAATCAAATAAAAAAAATAATGACAAGAAACTATAATATAACCTCAAACTTGTTCAAAGCAAACTCAGCTGCAACACTGCTTGTGTGTAAACGAGGCTTCAACTTCGCAATACTTATGTGTTTAACCAATCAAAAAACGATTATGTGCTGATCACGCACATTTATTAGTCTACCAGTTCGGGATTTAAACTATAACAATACAATTTCAAAATAATAAAATAAATCGAATTTGTATTTCGCTCTATAGAAATTAGTTCAAGTAGAATAACGCTGCGCGCTAGTTGTAATTTTATTTTTAACATTATTAGTGTGGTGTTATAATACTACCTATTGATTTATATAAATACATATTAAGAGCGATCGTCCGTTATTATTATTTTTATTTAATTTTTTTAAAGCGATTTTTGTAGCATCTTAAAAGGTGAGTATTTACTTATATAGTAAATAATTAAATTTGCTTTTGTACTTGTTAATAGGTATTTTGCTTTGCTTAGTTGCTTCTGTAAATAACTTTTATAGTTCACGCGTTTTCTAACGACACCGAACTGCGCGGACAAAAATGACGTCGAAGATGTGTATTAGTTCGAAAATATAGAGCTAGATTACATTCAGATATAATTTATGTTTACATTCTTAATGAAAATTATTAATTCTTTAAATTTACATCTTTTCCCTAATTAGAAAGTTATTTGTGCAATGTAGTTCTAGTAAATATTTTTAAAACATAAACACACGCAGTTTGAGTGAAGATTCACAATTTTAGTGAACTTGTTACATTGGATTCCCCCGGTAGAGTTGAGTGTAAATTATAGTTAATTCCAATATTATACTAACATATCCGTTTCTTATCACCTGGTCGTTCTTCTTCCCTTTTTAATTTAATTGTTATATGTTCCTTTTTGCCCGTTTCTCTGATTGCTGTGGGACATATAACAAAAGCAGTATATTTTTGTTGTAATTTCCTCAACTTCTATTTCTTACATTTTACAGATCAAAATAAGTAAGCAGATGTCAAAGCAAGTGTGAGCTTAACTAGACTAAATTTATCTGTAACCCAAGTGCCTGGTTACAATTGTTTTAACAAAAGGTGTTCCTTAAAAATAATAAGGAGCAAGAACTGTTGCTATGGATAACTCAGTCTTTTCAGAAACTTCGCTTGATATAAAGGAAGAAGTCGAAGGCGACGTTTATCTAGATGATAAAGTGCTGGTGTGCGAAACTACTGTCAGTTTAGATTTTGTAGAATCAAACGAATGTACAAAAGGCGATGAAACAAAGCTGGGTCTAATTTATGCTAATATCAAGCAGGAATTACCATCATCTGATCTAGATCTTTCCAAAACTGTAATAGATGACAACATTAAAATAGAAAATGATGTCGTTGGTGATATGAAAGTCAATTTCAATAATAAACAGTTGTGTAAGTATATGTACATACTTTGCACTTAAATTAGGGCTACTTGTATTTCTTAGAAATATTTAGAGTCATTCAGTAAGAAAAGAGAATATCATATTTACTGTTGTTAAAATGTCTTCGGTTATATTATTGGCGATAATCTCTTATAACAACTATTAAATTCTCAGTATTCTAACCCCTACTAAACAACCTTCTTTGGGGATAGACACAATTATAGGGTTTCTTTTACCCAGTTTTTTTATCACTATGAGTGAAGCAATGTATATGTAAAGTGAAAGTTTTATTGCTGATATCGAATTTGTGAAATGTTATAATTCATTTTAAAATTTTGTGTCATTTTAGACTTTTTTTTTTTTGGGATGATCGTAAAATTTTACACATTCTTAGTAAACTGAATAATTGAATGAATATTTCATCATCGGCGGTAACGGAAAATTTTCATTTCATTGGGAGAAGACCAGGCGAACGTTTCCATGAAGCTGCAGTAATTAGAACAGTTAAATATCCTCCAGCTATTATGATTTGGTCCTGCATAACTGGAAAAGTATTGGGGCCTCTGTATGTTACTGGTGTGTGAGCGAGCCAAGTACAGTACAAATCTGTAATGGAATCAATACTAATTCCATACATTGATTCTTTGAATTCTGATGATGTTTGCAAATTTTTATTGCCCCCGTGATTAAAGCAAAGTGTGTCTTAACAAAATACTAATTCGTATTTTTTAAAAATGTATATCAATCTTTACATTACAAAGAGTTTTCTTTTATTTCTTATAAAAACAAAAACAAAAAGTTCATTTATATGGTGGCTCCATTTCTATTGCACGTTACTGTATATCAAGCTTCTGCCCTGTAAAAATATTTGATTGAATTCTAACAATGCCTATGGAAATGTAGACACCTATTTTAAGATAAATGATATATGATTTACTGTATGTAATAAGTATGCATCTTGTTATAACCTCTATGTGGTATGTCTTTCACGTGAATACTTTTTTTGCAGTCTGTAACATCTGCAATGAATATTACGAAGAATATTGTACTAAATGTGGAATGCTCATATGTATTTTAAATGGAAATGCACTTAATAATAAGGCGAGAAAGGAGATACCAATAGATGTTCTAGAAATTAAAGATTTATATTTAAAGACAGGTGTATTTGCTTTAAAGACTATACCTAAAGGTGTAAGATTTGGACCTTTCACTGGATTTTGTAGAACAGAATCTTCTTGGAGACTTAAAGGGGGGAAATTTATAGTTAGCAGTGATAAATTGGAATTCTTAAATTGGATGCAGTACGTGAATACTGCCAGAAGTGTTTCTGATCAAAACCTACATGCATTTCAATATGAAGATAATCTGTATTACAGCAGCGTTTGTGAAATCCAGAAAGGTGAAGAATTATTGGTTTATTTTGGCGAGGATTACGAAGAAAGCTTGAATAATACTATAGAAACGTATTTTCTACCCCATATTGAAACGGATGCCGTAAATGTATATGCCTGCACCTCTTGTTGCCTTGGATTTAGTTTGAAAATGTATTTGGTTGAACACAAAACTGTTTGCCCTAATGGAATCAATGAAAGCTTTGAAGGTATGAAACCAAAAAAATTCCTCATAAGCTATTCTCTGTTATAATTAGATATTTTGCATTTATTATTTTCAATTTACTTTTAAAGGAATACACATCTAGAATTTAATTATGGCTGTTATCGTATGTTAATTTTTTCTATTCTTATTCTTTTTCAACTCTTTCTGCTGATATGATTATTATTCTCTTATTTATACCTTGTTTTATATTTTTTTCGACACTTCTTGCTGCATTGTATCTTTACAGTTACAATCATCCCTCCATTTATGTGTTTTTTTTACACGAATTCACTTATACTATATTCCAAAATTCGTCGGACCACCAATTAAAGTTATATTTACAATGGGAAATTTTAGTGGGATAATTTGGCGGCAACTGTGAATGCCTAAAACGTATAGGAATTCCTAACTGCAAACACATATATAAGCATTTAGTCTGCTCATTCCCACAGAAGTATATAACTATAATTTGTAAATGAATACTTTAATATTTTACATTTGTATCTTATAGAAATGCTCACAATGCATTAAAGAAATCTTTGCATATGTATCCAGACATGCCTATTCCAACATTTATATGATCACGATTATGAACAAATATGAAACTTTTACTTTTTATTTATAAAATAAAGTGTTTACTAACCATCCCTGTAGAATTATTACAATATATTTTCGATAATATGAAAAGATGGGTAGATGTATGTATGTATTGAAAAGAAACGTATACACTTTCTGCATTTGCTTTAATAAAAAACTTACAATACATTATCTGTTAGATTACATTCTTTGTACATTATCTTTTGTCACTATTTACATTTTATTATAACTTTATCTACATTTAAGAAAACATCAACAAAACACAACTATTTCATGCCATTTCTCATCTGTAAAATGTCAAAATCAAACACGTTTGTGAATTTAATTCGCTGTAAAATTATTCAGCCAACATTTAAGATGAAACAAGGGTTCTTTTTATTATACCACCACATTTTATTTGAGTTTAATAGTCGCTATCACTTGAAACACTGTCACTGCTGTCGTCAGGGCCAATAGATATAATCAAAGGCTCTACAACAGCATCCATTAACCCATCAAGAGCTGACATTTTTATTTCTTCTTTAATCACATGGTCTATACATTTTTTCCATTTGACGGAAGTAATGTTATTTATTGCATTTATTAACAGTTGCCGTATCTCCGCTATCTTAAATGTTGCGTTGTTTGAAGCGACTTCATCTTTGATTTGTGCCCATACCAATTCAATAGGATTCAGCTCACAGTGGTAAGAAGGCAGCCGTAAAACAGTTTTATGTGCTTCTCTAGCCTTTTCATCTGTTACATATTTATTATATTGGTCTTTATTAAGTCGCACTAAATGTAATAATTCTGCTCGAACCATGTCAATATTAAATTCTATATTTTTGGAATGCAGCCATTCCTGTATATCTGCTTTCTTCCAAGCTGTAGTTGGCACTTTGTCTGTTTTTCGAGAATGATAGGAAGCATTATCCATTACGATTACTGCATTATCTGGTAATTTGTATAATATTTTCTCAAACCACTTTTCAAACACAGTTGCATCCATCTCATCATGATAATCACGTGTTTTTTCTCCTTCGAATAAAAGTAACCCATCCTCAACAAAACCATCCTCAGATCCGATGTGAAGTATAATAAGTCTGCGACCTTTTCCGGAAGGATGTTTTAAGCCTGTAGATAATCCATCAATAAATACTTGTCGGTGACTTGTAACATTTTTGTCAACCCACACCTTTTGTTTCGTATGTCCTTCGTTGACCCATGTCTCATCTAAATAATAGATTGACCGGCCTTCTGATCTGTAGGACTTAATCGTGGCAAGGTATTTGCGTCTCCAGCGGATTATTTCACTACGTTCAATCAAGACGCTCTTTCTGTCTCTTTTCATATATCTGCAATAATTTGAATATATTTACTGAGCTAAAATCAATCTAAAATCTATCAATTTTATTAGGCACAATCTGCAACTTACTTGAAATTAAGTTTTTTCAGCAAACGATGTAATGTTGTACGACTGATGTGTGGTATATCATCACGTTCGTCTATGACAGCCACGATTTTGTTCAGTGTTGGCAATTCGTTTTTATTTAACCATTAGTATTATCATATTTTACACTTCGTACCTAATGTTTTTGTTATATTTAACACCACTTGTCTTGTTGAGATATCAGGTGTGTCTTGTTTTAATGTTTTATACATATTCAAGACAAACTCCTTCTCTTCCAGTAACAAGTGACCTGAACGGCTGCGCTTTCTAGGTGGTGATATAGGAATCACCTGTTTCCCACTTGTACCCGGCGGTTCATCCATTACGGAAACGACGCAAATATAAATAATATTATTGTTTAGTTCTCAAAAGACCTCTTTTGTACAAGTAATTAACCAAATATAATAATGCGCTGAAAATACTACAACCTAACCTATCACTCGTAAAACAATATGGTCGCACTTTCTCATCTAAATATAGCTGTGTTAATTTATCTTCACAGTAACCAATCCCAAGGCCACATTTTTGCGCCAGATTTGAGAGGTGGTCCGCCGAATTTTGGAACAGAGTATAATACGGTTGAAAAAGTTTTTAAATTTTAAATGTTTTACTATACACTAGATGTCAGTGTTTATATCAGTTTTAGGTAATTTTACTTGGGGGCGCCAGATGCTATGTAGGTACCTAAACAATATATTTACTTATTTCAGGACTTTTCCGAATTTGTGTGTTGTATTGTTGTGTAGTAGGCGAAAGCAGTATATCGAAGTCTGTACTGGAAGCCTATGCGTGTTTAAATTGAGAAATAATGGCGTCATCAAATGGTACATCAAATAAAATAATTAAGAAAGAAACAAGAAGCGAATTAAATTTTGAAATGAAATTAAAAATTATACAGATGTTAGTTAGACAAAAGTTTAAAAATTAATGAAATTGCTTGTTTGCATAACTTAACGAGTCTATAATTCGGACAATTAAAATGAATGCTGACGCTATTAAATTAGCAGGAAAAGAGGCTATACCAACAAGCTTTAAAATAACGAAATATACGAGAAACTCTGTTATGGCGAAAATGGAAAAATTTTTAATTCAATAGATGGAGAATAATATGAAAAAGATCATTGGTATAGATACACGCGTTATATAAACAAAATGTCTATTTTTAATCAATTAAATTCAGAAAATAATGAATTGCAAAGTCCTGTAATAGATGAACAGGGACTTAAAGGGAATTCTGTATCTTTTGTTGGTAGCAAAGGCTGGTTCGACAAATTCAAGAAAATGTACAATCTACACAATATAACGTTTGTAAATGAAACTGCTGCTGCTGATAAAGAAGGCGCTGCAGAACTTGTGAAACGATTCATGATGCCTATCGAAAGTAGTGGTTACAGTGCTCGTCAAGTGTTAAAACCAATGAGACAGGGTTATTTTGGAAACATTTATATCAAAAGAGGGAAACACAGTTTCCGGTTTTAAATCCATTAAAGATAGACTCATGTGATTTCTCTGTGGCAATGCTAATGGTGGTTACAAGTCCAAACCACTGTTAATTCATTGGAGATCAAACAAAAAATCGTGGATGACCGCAACCTTGTTTGTTGAATGGTTTTGAAATATCTTTTGTCCAGAAATTGAGGCCTTAAAAAAATCCCCTTTAAAATTTTGTTACTTGTAGGTAATGCCCCTAGTCGTTCAGAAAATTTTAATCAGCTTAAGTCCAACGTAAGGAAAATGTCCGTGCTGCCTAATAATTCAACCTATGGAGGAGGATGTAACAAAGTT
>JAVIWB010004418.1:0-58271 GCA_031893035.1 Dermolepida albohirtum | reverse complement strand
ATCCGGGATCGCCGACATGCCTCCGTTCTCCATAACCCGTTCGCGGGAAAAATACCCCGTTATTGCGTTAAAAACTGGAATTTTGCGCACTCTCAATTCAAACCGCCGAATCGACAGTCTGTATACCAAAGCCACTTGAGAATTCGGTTTCGTAAACTTGCAGCCCGAGTCGCGCATGGAGGTTACAGGATCGAAAAACCGAATTTCCTGCGCGACCGGGTATAAAATGAAAAGCCCGATTTTACGGGGATTCCCGACTCATGCAAACTGGCGAATGCGCGGTTTATTCGCCAGTTTGCAAAAGTCCAGCTAAAAACCGCTTTAGGCAAAAGTAAATCCACAAAAGCCACGATAATACCTATAGCTGTCTTCTGGCGGGCATTGTAATGCCTGATCGCCGGCATGGCAAAATATTTCAGTCTGGCTACGGCATTTTCCACCGCCGCCGCAGCCGCGCAGGACAACCTCATGCTTGAAGTAAGACCCTTTTCCGGTAACGACAAGCGGTTCCGCGAACTCTGCGCCAGGGGCTTGAACCGGGACGATTCGCTGGAAGTCGAGGTCGACACCGTTCTCGATCTCCTGCGCGAAGGAGGCGGCCCCGCCCTCCTCGACCTGGTCCGCCGCAACCACTGCCCGGATTTGGCGGCGGAGTCCCTGCGGGTCGCTCCGGAGGAATTGGACCAGGCTCGGGATCAGGTGTCGGAACAATTCCTCACCTCCCTCTCCCTGGTCCGGGTGAATCTGCGGAAATTCCACGAATACCAGCGCCGCCGGGGCTATGTGCACGACGACGACGACGGCGTCGTCCTGTCCCGCCGGACCCGTCCTCTGCGCCGGGTGGGCATCTGCTGCGGCCGCTCCTTCACCGCCCTCCTGGCCTGTGCCGTTCCCGCGCAAGTGGCGGGGGTGGGCATCATCTCCCTGGCGGTTCAACCCGGAGCGGACGGCGGTCTCGACGCCAAAGTCCTGGCGACGGCGAAGCTTCTGGGCATCGAGGAAATCTACCGCATGGACGGGGCGGAAGCGGTCGCGGCCTTTGCCTTCGGCGCGGAGCCGGTGCAGGCGGCGGACAAGATCGTCGGGCCGGCCGGTCCCCGGGGCGAAACGGCCAAACGCCGGCTGTACGGCCGGGTCGGCATCGCTCCAGCCTGCATCGCCGCTGAGCTGGCGGTTGTGGCCGACGACAGCGCCAACGCCAAATTCATCGCCGCCGATCTTCTGGCCCAAGCCGAAAACGACAACGGGCGCGGCGTTCTCGCGCTGTTCACCAACGACCGCCTGCTCGCCGAAGCGGTGCGCATCGAACTTCCCCGGCTCGCCGAGGAATTGGGCAACGACCGGGCCGCCGAGGTCCTGCGTCGTTCGGGGGGCCTCTACGTCTGCCGGCACCTGGACGAGGCCATCGACGCGGTCAACCGCCTCGCTCCCGCCCGGCTGGAGCTGATCACCCGCGACAACGACGAGTATCTCGCCGACGTCGAAAACGCCGGCGCGGTTTTTCTTGGTCCCTGGTCCCCCGAAGCCGCCGGCGACGGTTTTGCCGGCATCAATCCCCTGCTGCCCGCCGCCGGATCGGCGCGGTTCGCATCCGGGCTTGGGGTCGACGATTTCGTCAAAGAAATATCTGTTGTCGAATACGGACCAGATCGCTTGCTGAAAACCGGCAGGCATATTCTCGCGTTGACCCGGGAAGAAGGGGCGAAAGGTCGGGCGGAGGCGGTCCGGGAACGCCTGGATTTGCTGAAACTGGCCATCGAATGACAGATACGGGAAATACACAGTAATTTAATGAACCGTTCGCCCTTTTCGGAGCACTCGCGCGTTTTCGGAAATGGTTGACCTGGGTCTGGGCGTTTTCGGCTTATACTGGGAAAACCAAAACGAGCGACAGAGGGACCAGCCTTTTTGGAAAACGCCCTATGCCGGAAGGATCATCGGAAGCATCGGGCCTATCGAGGACGGAACTATGCCTGGATTCATGGGACTTCGCGGGTTGGAGCACAAGACCCCGCGCGACATGGAAAAGGAACGTCGCGGCGAGCAGGAACAGCGTTCCGGCGGCCAGCAGGATTTGGAGCGGCGCTCCCGCGAGAAGGTGCAGGAGATTCTCCGCGAGCAGAATGGCGACATGACGGCCTATACCGGGGGAGGCATTGCCCGCACCGACTGCGACGCCATCAGCCATCTTCCGGTGGAGAGGATCATGTCCGGAAGGGTGGCGGTGCTGTCGTTCGACGACACCCTGCTCACCGTCCAGGGCATTTTCAACAACGTCAAGTTTCGCCATCTCCCGGTGGTCGACGACAGCGGCAACATCATCGGCATCGTTTCCGACCGCGACCTCCTGCGCAACACCAGCCCGTTTTTCGGCACCATCAACGAACAGAAGCGGGACGCCGAGATCATGAGCCGCAAGGTGGGCATGATCATGACCCGCAATCCCCTGTGCATCGCCACCGACGTCGCCATCATCGACGCGGTGAAGATCATGGACCGCAAGAAAATCTCCTGCCTGCCGGTGCTGCAGAAGGGCGGCCAAAAGCTGCTGGGCATCATTACCTGGAAGGATACCGTCCGCGCCTTCTGTCCGAACGGCTTCAACGCCACCGACGAAAGCAACCGGCTGCGGACCGGCGTGCATATCAATCCCGAATCCTCGGAAAGCGTCCGGCTGCGAGCCAAGGCGGCGGAAAGCGTCCGGCTGCGGGCCAAGGCGGCGGAAAGCGCCCGCCTCCAATCCTTGGTCGAAGAGGCGCCCAGCCCGGCGCTCGAGGCAATCGAGGCAATCGAGGGAAAGCGAGAGGCCGCGCCCCCGCCCGATCCCGCCGGCAAGGAGCCGCGCCGCGCATCGTCGGACACCGAGGCGATGGAACGCCCGGAAAGACAGCCGCACGCTTCGCAGCCGCACGATCGGATAAGTCTTTCCTCGGAGCCGAAGATTCTCGGCCAGGAGAAGCTGTCGGAAAGCTGATGACGGGTTTTTCTTTGCAAACGCCGTCCCATTCATATAATCATCCCTGTATCGGCGGCCGCCCATGCGGCCGCCGTTCGCTTGTCTATCCGAAGCGCCCTACAGCGAATGGAACGTCATGAACACCGCCACCCTGCTCTGCTCCTGCACCGATCGCACGGGCATTGTCGCCGCCCTCACCAATTTCGTCGCCGAATACGGCGGCAACATCATCGATCTGGATCAGCACACCGACGGCGCCAGCCAGCAGTTTTTCATGCGCCTGGTCTGGGACATCAGCCATTCCGCCCTGTCGCGCGAGGACATTCCCGGCGGTATGGCGCTGGTGGCGAAGAAATTCGTGGATATGAAGTGGCGGGTCACCTTCGGTTCGCCCCTG
Organism: Dermolepida albohirtum; assembly: GCA_031893035.1. Lineage (NCBI taxonomy): Eukaryota > Metazoa > Arthropoda > Insecta > Coleoptera > Scarabaeidae > Dermolepida > Dermolepida albohirtum. Next base: position 54,918 of record JAVIWB010004418.1, on the reverse strand, counting down.
CCCCGGGTGGCGATAATGGCCACCACCGCGCCCCATTGCCTGGCCGACCTGCTTCTCCGCCACCAGATGGGCGAGCTGCGGGGCGAGATGGGGCTGGTCATCGCCAACCACGAGGAACTTCGGGGCTTGACCGAGCATTTCAACGTGCCGTTCCATTACGCCCCGGTTACCCGGGAGAACAAGCGGCAGGCCGAGGAGGAGCAGTTGCGGCTGCTGCGGGAAAACAACATCGATCTGGTGGTGCTGGCCCGCTACATGCAGGTGCTGAGCCCGGCGTTCGTCAAGGAGTTCGAGGGCCGCATCATCAACATCCACCACTCCTTCCTGCCCGCCTTCGTCGGGGCCAAGCCCTACCACCAGGCCAAGACCCGGGGGGTGAAGATCATCGGCGCCACCGCGCACTACGTGACGGCGGACCTGGACCAGGGGCCGATCATCGCCCAGGACGTCACCGATGTCAGCCACCGCGACGAGGTCGAGGATCTCATCCGCAAGGGACGGGACATCGAGCGCCAGGTCCTGGGGACGGCGGTGCGCCTGCACCTGGAACGGCGTGTGCTGATCAGCGGCAACCGCACCATCGTTTTCTAGTGGTCAATCCGCGTTATATACCCGGTCGCGCAAGAAATTCGGGTTTTTGATCTTGTAACCTCCATGCGCGACTCGGGCTAAAAGGTTGAGAAACCGAATTCTCAACTGCGTTCGGCATATGCTGGGCGCGGCACGAAATCGTGAAAATGGGAAGAAGGGGTTGCCCCATTCCACGTTGGTTTCCCTGATTCGTCCCTTGCCGCGCACAGTCCGGGAAATCACAATTTCAAGGTGCAAACAGTATATGTCGCCCTCATCGACACCGCCAAGTTCGAGGCCGATCGCGTCCGCAGCATGAAGAAGCTATTCAAGATGCAGCCGGTCGCCGCCGCCCGCGAGGAACGCTCGGGGATTCTGGACGCCATCGGCGACGGCGACCCAGACCTGGCCGGCAAGCGCATGTCCGCCCACCTCTCGCGCGTCAACGACTCCCTGTGGTGGATCTGGTCCGCGACGAGAAGCTGTGGGGCATGTTCAACACCCTCAACAAAAGCCGCGGCCGCCGCCGCAGCAAGCAGGCCCAGGACAATAATTCGGGAGATCAGGCATGAAACGCCGCGAAGTCCGCTACGGGATCGTGGGAGTGAAGGGGTTTTCGCAGAGGCATGCGACGTGGATCAACCGGGCCGCCGCCGCCGGCGCGCCGGTGCGCATCGCCGCCGCCGCCACCATCGTCGACGACGACGAGGCCAAAGCCGCCGGCGAGAAGCTGGCGCGGGAGGGGGCGAAGGTGGTGCGGGACTACGACGACCTGCTGGCCCTGGCGGACGACATCGACATCGTCACCCTGCCGGTGGGCATCCATCTGCACGCGCCGCTGGCCGCGAAGGCCCTGCACGCGGGCTTTCCCGTCTACATGGAAAAGCCGGCCGCCGGGACTGTCGACGAGGTGGCTGAACTCATGGCGGCCGAGCGGAAGAGCGGCAAGCTCCTGTTCATGGGCTTCCAGACCCTGTACCAGCCCTCGACCCGCATCCTCAAGCGCAAACTGCTGGACGGCCTGATCGGAACCCTGAAGCGGATTGTCATCACCGTTCCCTGGCCCAGGCCGATGTCCTACTACCGCCGCAACAACTGGGCGGGCAAAATCGAGGCCGGCGGGCGCAAGATATTCGACTGCCCGATGAACAACTCTGCCGCCCACTTCCTCAACGCCGCCCTGTTCCTGGCCGGTTCCGGCCTCGAGGCCTCGGCCGTTCCCGCCGGAGTGACGGCCGAACTATACCGCGCCTCTCCCATCGAATCGGCGGACAGCGACTTCTGCCGCTTCGCCACCCGCGAAGGCGTGGACATCGTCTTCAACGCCTCCCAGGCCTGCCGCGAGGACAAAAAGGTCCAACTGGACATTGTCGGCGAGCGGGGCAAGGTGCATATCGTCGACCAGGAGGAACGGATGCTCGCCCCCTGGACGGTCACCGATTTCCGCGGTTTTTCGAGGGAGGAGGGAGCCGATTTGGCCAGGGCGGAGGTTTTCGAACGGGTCGCCGCCGCCTTCCTGGATCCGGAAATGCGGGAGATCTGCACCCTCGCCCACGCCGGCATGCATACCGTCGCCAACCAGATGGCGTTTATGGCCGGGGAGATTTGTGACTTCCCCGTGCGCTGCGTCGAGCGCCTGGACCGCGGCGGCGACGAGTTGTACGCGGTGAAGGGCATGAACGAAGCGCTTGAAGCGATGCGCGCCGGGGGGCTGCTTCCCAACGAAACCGGGACCTGCGAATGGGCGCTGCCCGGCCACGCCCTTTCCGGCAAACCGGTGGCGGAACTGCTTGCGAAGATAATGGAGTGACCCACTGCTGTCCCAAAGTGGACTTTTGGAAGTTATGCCACCCAAATGAGTGCGTTCACCAGCATTTCCTGAATTATTGTAAGGTCGGAGTGCGAAGACGACATGGTAATAATCCTTTTGTCCCATACTTGTTTTCGTACATCAGCCAGGGCGTCGAGGAAGGAGACGCACTTCTTTTCTGTGCACCACTCGCGTTTGATGGTGGCGGTCCTTTGGCCTTCACGCCCCAATCGGGCCAGCCAAACCGCCCCATATATCATGTATGAAAATGCCCCGACCCGTTCCGGCGCGATGTCCTTCCTGCTCTGGGGTTGCTCGGCTCCCAGGTACTGTTTGACGTTGCGGAAGGTGTCCTCCACCGACCAGCGGTCGGCGAATTCATTGATGAGCGCCGCCGGCAGCAAGGCGGTGTCCGTGGAGAAGAAGAAGTCGTCGGCCTCCCTCCCCGCCGCATCGCGGGAGATGACAAGGAGGATGGGCTTCTCCGACACCGATGCCCACATCACTTGCCGGACATACAGCAGACGTTGCCGAATGCTTCCCCGTTCGCAGGTTTCGAGTGGCATCCATTCGCTTGGCGGAGCCGTCTTCGCCAATTCCGACGGCTTTGGAAGTCTGGCCCCCTTGAGACGCGGGCGTCCTCGCTCGCCGGGCTTTCGCGGCGATGGCAACTCATACAAGGCGGCGTCCGCCCGCAATCGTGAAATGAGGGTGACTCGGGCGGGCAATCGCCTGGCCAACGGCGCATAGGCCCCATCGACGACAAGGCGAAAGTCATGCCCGGGTATTGACCGTCCCAAGAGTCCATGTCATGCGACATACCCACTGTACACGACTATTTTTAATTAAAACCTCTGTAACTAATTGCTAAATAAGGAATAATCTTAAAATTGGTCAATTTTAGGCTATTTTACGATTACTTTTGCAATATCAATATGTTATAGCGATCTCAGCAAAAAATAGTCGTGTACTGTGGGGGAGGTACTGAAAAAAAAGGTGCACATGATCATGACTGACATGCCCCTTAATGATTGTTACCTCCTGCTCCATGCAGATTCGCCTAACAATTTCACGGACGCTAACGGCAATTTCACCCTTCAGGATCGGCTTACGGTACTTGGTCACCCAGACGAAATGGTACTTGATATCATGGACCGTGTGTGGTCCCCGCTGATATTCCCCCATACTATATCCTCCGTAGAGGACATTGTAACCGAAACCACCTGCTGAAGCTATTTCGCCTGAAGGCGAAGGTTTTGAACCTTAACCGCTTGGAAAATAAAACAGCTTGGCGTCGGACGCGGAAACGCCGGAATAGCCCAGAATCAACAGTTCATCCTTGCTGGTACGGACTCCGCAAACACCCATGTCCACGCCGCATATATGGCACACGCCCAAGTCCTGCCACTCGCCGGGGCGAAGCGCGGCGAAATGAGCGCGGGCGTCTTGCGTACAACCGCCTGTCGGTGTGGTTTTCATGTTTTCGCGCAGGCGCATGACAAACGGAATCCGCCGTTCAAGCAGCCACGCGAACCACTCCTCGCCCACAAACTCTCTGTCTCCCACGAGACACTGGATGCGTGGGACATCGAGGATGCGCAGCAGGCGTTGTGTTAGACGGATTCTTTTCTTGGTATTCGAGTTGCCGGGACGACGAAGGTCCGTCCATAATAATGGTTGTCCGACGTCGCCGAGGCAAATGCTCAAAACCAGAAGGTTGACATCGTTGTCGCGGGCCTCCCAGTTGGTTCGGTCCATGGCAATGATCAACGGGTTTTGCCCCAGAATCGCACTCAGGAGCCCCAGGATGAATCGTGCGACGAGCTCGTAATCAGGGCGCAACCGCAAGAAGAAATTTTGCCGTCTCCTGAACTTCGATTCTGCACGAGCCTCACCTGGCAAATGGGTGGCGACGTCCGCAAGACGCACCGATTGGGCTTGAACAGCAGCCATAGCGGCCGCTGCAAAGCAATCGGCTCGGGCCTTGTTCAATCGAAGCCCTTGACGAAGCTCACTAGCGAGCTTACCGTGTGTGGTGGGGAACATGGCGGTCTCTCCGGGTGTACCGTTGTTTTGGCACCCGTCATGTTCCCCATTAACACTCCCAATTTCAAACGGTTAAAGTTGGCGAAGGTGGTTTTTGTCGTGTACTGTGGCGACATACCATAATGTTTTCAAGGCGTTGGATAGCTCCGCCATGGAACGGGCGTTGGCGGAGTGGGTGAAGGAAGCCCTTCCCGCCGAAGCCGCCGTCGCCATTGACGGCAAGACTCTCCGGGGCAGTCGGCATGCCGAATATCCGGCGGTGCATCTGCTCTCGGCTTATTGCGATGCCGTGTCCGGCGTGCTCGCTCAAGTGCCGGTGGAGACGTCTAAGGAAAATGAAATAACCGCCGCCGCCGAATTGTTGAAGGGCGTGGCGATGAAAGGACGCATCATTACCGGCGACGCTATGTTCGCCCAGAAGTCGGTGTGTCAGGCCGTGCTTGACAGCGAAGGGGAGTATCTGGTTACGGTGAAGGACAATCAGCCGTCCCTCCGGGAGGCGATAGACACAGTTTTCGCTCCGGCTTCTTCCCCCCTGGGAGGAACGCAAGCGCGCCAGGGAAGTCGCCGTTTTCGAAAGCGTGGAGAAAGAGCACGGGCGCGTTGAGGTGCGCCGTCTGGAAGCGACGGCATCGCTTAACGCATACCTGGACTGGCCGGGCGTGGGACAAGTTTTCCGCATAGAGCGTCGACGGCGAAAGAACGGAAAGGAAAGCGTAGAGATTGTCTGTGGCATCACCAGCCTTTCTCCAAGCCAAGCGGATGCATCGCGTCTCTTGGAATTGTCCCGAGGACATTGGAGCATTGAGAATCGCCTGCACTGGGTGCGCGACGTGACCTTGAGAGAGGATGAATGCCGAGTGCGGAATCCGGTGGCCGTACAGATATTGGCCCGCTTGCGCAATGCGGTGGTACGACTGCTGCCCTCCACTGGTAAGAATCCCCTGGTGGCCGCCGTCGAATATTTCGCAGAACACCGAGATGACGCCATAGAACAAGTCCTTGCGAGAATTAAATGACCCTGCCGAAATTTGCTAGACATTGACCACCGTTGCCAATAATATAAAATTGAGATGTGGCCGATCCAAACGGGGAGGGATCAGGAATCGACTTCCGGAGCGGCAGGATACCAAGGGCGAGGCCGGCGACAATCCTATGGAAACCATCATCAGAGGAATCCCCGTCTCCCAAGGCGTGGCCATTGGGCCCGCCTATGTCCTAGGCTCGGTGGAATCCAAACTCCCCCCATCCTACCTCTCCGACGAGGAACTCATCCCCGCCGAAGTCGAACGCTTCCAGAACGCCGTCGCCAAGGCCCAGGCGGAAATCGCCAGACTCAAAAGCACCATCCAGGCCGACGCCCGCCAGGACGTGGGACCGATCTTCGAGGCACACATCCTCATCCTCTCCGACCCCTCGCTCCAGTCGGAGGTCCTGCGCCGCATCCAGCGCAACCGCATGACCGCCGAATACGCCGTGCAATGCACGATCAGCGAATACGTCCGCGGACTCAAGGGCAAGCCGTTCCTCAACCCCCGCATCAACGATATGCAGGACATCGAACGCCGCCTGCTCCGCGCCATCCTCGGACGCCAGTACGAGGAACTGCATTCGCTGGCCCGGGAAGTCATCATCATCTCCCACGACCTGACCCCGTCCCAGACCGCCGACATGGATCGCGAGCACATTCTCGGCTTCGCCACCGACATCGGCGGCACCACCGGCCACACCGCCATCGTCGCCCGGGCCCGGGAAATCCCGGCCGTGGTCGGCCTCGGCAACATTTCCGACACCATCCAGTCCGGGACCGAGGTCATCCTCGACGGCACGCGGGGCCTCCTGATCATCCAGCCCCAGGACGCCACCCGCGCCGCCTACGAAAAAATCCGCGCCGACTTCCAGCGCTTCGGCGCCGAACTCCTGTCGGAGGCGAGCAAGCCCGCCGTCACCCTCGACGGTTGCCGCGTCCACGTCCAGGGCAACATCGAATTCCCCCAGGAGACCGACTCCATCCTCCGCAACTCCGCCGACGGCATCGGCCTCTACCGCACCGAGTTCATCTACGTCGACAACAAGGGCGAGCCGGACGAGGAAACCCACTTCGCGGCCTACTCGCGAGTGGTCAAGGCAGCGGGCGGCAGGCCGGTCACCATCCGCACTCTGGACCTTGGCTACGACAAGGCCTTCCACCTGCAGGACGGGGAGAACTTCGCCATCGAGCGCAACCCCGGCCTCGGCTGCCGCGCCGTCCGCTACTGCCTCGCCAACCCCGAACTCTTCCGCAACCAAATCCGCGCTATCTGCCGCGCCTCCGCCTTCGGCGAGGTCAAGATGATGATCCCCATGGTCAGCGCGCGCGACGAGGTGCAAAAGGTCATCCGCCTGGTCCGCAGCGTCCAGGAACGGCTCTCCGACGAGGGCGTCGCCTTCAATTCCGCCATGCAAATCGGTATCATGGTCGAGGTCCCGTCGGTCGCGCTCACCCTGGATCAGTTCTGCGACATCTGCGACTTCTTCTCCATCGGCACCAACGACCTGATCCAATACCTCCTGGCCGTCGACCGCACCAACGAACAGGTCGCCCAGCTCTACCGCCCCGAGCACCCGTCGGTGCTGCGGACGCTGAAATTCATCATCGAAACCTCGCAGGCCAACAACATGCCGGTCAGCATGTGCGGTGAAATGGCCGGCGATCCCAACTTCGTCCTCTTCCTCCTGGGACTGGGCCTGCGCAACTTCTCGGTCAGCCCGCCGCAGATCCCGGAGGTCAAGAAGATCATCCGCAGCTCGTCCCTCGTCGCCGCCAGAAAACTGGCCGACAACGTCATGACCCTCTCCTCGGCCCGCGACGTCCGCAACTGCCTGCGCGGCGCGGCGGCGAAGTATTTCTGATCCGCCATCCCGCTATTCCATATAAAACACCTCGCGGAGCGGAACGATGGGGTTCGGCTTGGCGAAGTCGAACGCACCCTCCACCATTTTCGAAGTGATGGCGTTCCAGCGGCGGCAGTCGGGGCTTCTGTCCATATAGGCGAAGGCGGCGGCGGGATCGTCGCATTCGAAACAGTAGAAAAACTGGTTGCCGTTCTGGAAAATGGAATAGTTGCGGATCCCCGCCCGCGCATGCTCGGCCAAAATCTCCGGCCAGGGGTCGAGGTGCATCCTCACGTATTCGTCGAGGCACTCGGGCTTGACCTTCCAGACCCAGGCGAATTTGTCGCTTGCCATACAGTCCCTTTCAATCGTGCTTGAACATCACTTCCGCTTCGTACGAATGCAGGCTGAGGCGGTGACGGCCGGGAATGAGCCCCAGCGCCATGTCGATATCGGCGAAAAGCTCCTCCTTGTTCCTGGCCCGGCCGGGATAACAGCCGGTGACGGCCAGGCCGCCGGTCAACACCCCGAAACCCTCGAAGCCGGCAAAATCGTCGCCCTGCCAGCAGTGCATGGAAATAGGCACCTTTTCCAAGGCCGCGAGGGCGGCCTCGACATTGACGCCCATTTCCTCGTACATGGCCTTGGCCGTTACGTATCTCGACATGGTGGCGCTCCCGTTCCGCCTGCTCAAAAGGTTGAGGGAAACAGATCGTGCAGCTCGTCCCACAGCGGATCCAGCCGCGCGATGACCTTGCGATAAGCCTGGTATTTGCGTTCATAGGCGTCGGCGACGGCGGGGGTGGGCCGGACGCGCTCCTTGATGCGCACCATTTTTCCCACCGCCGCGCCGAGGTCGGAACAGTCGCCCACCGCCACCGCCGCCGCCATGGCCGCGCCCAGCGCCCCCGCCTCGGCCACATCCACCACCTCCACCGGGGTCCGGGTGACGTCGGCGAACATACGCACCCATTCCGCCGAATTGACGACGCCGCCGGCCAATCGGATGCACTCGACCGGCGTCGTTCGCGACCGCATCAGGGTGTCGAAGTGATGGCGGTGGCTGAAGACGATGCCTTCGTACAGTCCGCGCAGCAGGTGGGCGCGGGTGTGATGGCCGCCCACGCCGACGAAACAGGCCTTGGCCAGGGGGTGGGCGTTGCTGGCAAGGACGAAGGGAAGGAAAACGGGGCAGAATTCATCGGCCGGGACCGACGCGACCCAGCGGTTGATGACGTCGTACACCGACCGGTTCTCGGCGGCGGCGACCGCCTTGACCTCGGGAAGCAGCGTCCGGGCGAACCATTCGTTGTTCGCGGCGGAGGTGGGGGAGGATTCCTCGACCAGAAAAAAGCCGGGGATGCAATAGCGCGAGTTCAGCAGCACGCTGCCGTCGATGACCGGATCGCGCCGGATGTATTCGTTGATGCTCCAGGTCCCGGCGATCATGCAGGCGGCGCTTTCGTCGACGATGCCGGTGGCGATGGCGCAGGCGTCGATGTCGAACATGCCGCCGGCCACCGGCGTCCCCTCGCGAAGCCCGGTGGCCCGCGCGGCCTCGGCCGACACCGCCCCGCACAACTCCGCCGGTTGCCGGACCGGGGGCAGACAGGCGAACATCTCCGACAAGCCGGTCAATGCCAGCAGCTCCGGGTCGAATTGGCCGGTATAGAGATTCATCATGCTGGAGCCGGAGGCGTCGGTGATTTCGGCGTTGGCCTCGCCGGTCAGCCGGAAGCGGATATAGTCCTTGCAGCCGAAAACCCAGCGGACGGCGGCATAGCTTTCAGGCTGGTTATCCCTGAGCCAGGCGAGAAGCGAAACCGGCTGGCAGGCGAGGACATGCTGCACCGATCGCTCCCGCATTTTTTCCCAGGTCCCGTCCTTCCGCCAAGCCTCCGGGTAGCGCCAGGCGCGGTTGTCGCTGGACAGGATGCCGTTGCCGACCGCCCCGCCCTTCCTCCCCCACAGATACAGCCCCTTGCCGTGGCCGCAACAGGCCAGGGAGCGTATCTCCTTTGCGGCGACTCCGGTGTTTCCCAGGAGGTCGCGGATGACCCGGCAGTTGTCCCGCCACATATCCTCCATGTCGCGCTCGGCCCGCCCGGGCGCGGTGCTGACGGCGCCGGCGCCGGTGGATGCGACGCCCAGCAGCCCGCCGTTTTCGTCGAAGAGGGCGGCCTTGGTGTTGGTGCCGCCGTTGTCGATCCCCAGATAGCAACCCATGCCGCCTCCTTTCGTAAAGAGGCATTATACCATATAGGGCGCATAGTCCTCTTTACGAAACGCGATTTCCAACGCCCCCATGGTATCGCAGAGCTGTTCGATGTTTCTGGCGCTGATCAGCGGCAGCATGGGGATGTCCTGGACCAGGAAAAAGCTGAGCAGGATTTGGGAGACGGACGCGCCGTAGCGGTCGCGCAAGGCGTCGATCTGTTTCTTGAGTTCGAGGTTCCGGGGAGAACAGTAGGGATTGTCCTTGACAGCCTCCGCGTCCTTCCGGTCGAGGGAAGGGAAGAAACCACCGCAGAGGCCGAAATAGGGCATGGCCAAGAAAGAACTATCCCGGCGGTGGAGCGCGAGCATCGCCCCGTCCATCGTCGCCATGGTCGGATCCTTGTACGGCCGCATGAATTTGGCGCCGACATTGTACAGCATTTGATTGGCGACGAAACCGCGCAGCCCGTGCGCCTTGGCATATCCGGCCGCTTCGACGATTCGCCCGGTTCGCCAGTTGGAACAGCCGTAATGGCGAATTTTCCCCGCCTTTCGGTATGCCTCCATGGTTTCGAGAAGCTCGGCCGCGGGAATGCGGGGATCGTCCCGGTGATAGAAATAGACGTCGATGGTTTCCACGCGCAGGGCCTTGAGGCTCGCCTCCACATCGTAATCCATGTCGGCCCGGGACAGACGGGACTTGTCCATCGCGGTCATGGGCGGATGGCCGCCCTTACTGATCAGCACGATGTCGTCCCGCCGGCCGCGCCGGCGCAGCCAATCCCCCACCACCCGCTCGCTGCGCCCCACCTCCGGCGGCACCCAGTCCGAATAGATCCGCGCGGTATCCACGACGTTGCCGCCGAGTTCCACGTACTTCTCGAGGATTGCGCTGCCATCCCGGCCGTCCCAAGACAGCCCGGCGTTGGCGGCGCCGAAACCGGCGGGGGCGAGGAGCAGATCGGTTCCGGGAAGGGCGATTCTTCGATCGCGGGGATGCATGGCTCCGCCTCCGTCATTTCTTGGCCGAGGCGTTGTGGGCGTCGATGACCGCCTGGCAGGCCTTGACATGATTGGCGATGAAATCGTACTCGCCGCCGAGATTCACCATCTTGAAGCCGCGCCGGATGAGGTCGGGGACGCTTTCGGCGTTGGCCGCGTAGGCGCAGGAAATCCCGGCGGCGCCGATGATCTTGTCCAGGGCCGCGTTGTTGGTGCGCTGCACATCGGGATGCTCGGCGTGGCCGTAGTGGCCGTAGGCGCTGGCCAGATCCCGCATGCCGGTGTGGATGCCATCGATTTGGTCGAGCTTGACGATGGCGTCGAGATCGTCGATGGCCGATGCCGACTCCACGTCGACCAGGATCACCGTATTGTCGTTGCACCAGTTGAGATAGCCCTCGACCGACAGGCCGTGCAGGCCGAAATGGGCGGCCCGGCTGTTGAAGCAGACGCCGCGCTTGCCGACGGGGGCGAATTTGACCCCGTCGATGACCCGCCGGCAGGCCTTGGCGTCCTCGACCATGGTGACGAAAACGCCGCTCAGGCCGCAGTCCATGTAGTGGGAAAGGACCTTGGGATCGTCGGGGGTGGTGCGGAGAATGGCGGCCTTGTCCAGGGAGGTGATGGCTCGGACGGTGGCGACGATCTGCTCGGAACTGAAACAACCGTGCTCGTTGTCGATGCAGACGATGTCGACGCCGGCCAGGGCCAGGACCTCGGCCGTTCCGGGATGAGTGGACTCGAGGAAAACCAGGCTGACGACGTCGCCGTTCCCGATCTTCTTCTTGAACGCGCTTTCCTTCATCATGGCAGTGGACTCCTATGGAAAAAAGCCGGAGGATCGCCTCCTTTCAAAACACCCGCGCGGGAGTGAACATGCTCCATAGCCGCGTGCTCGACCCCGCCGGGACACCGCCGCAGATACTTTTCGCCATGGAAGCGACCGTGCACTACTGGATGCCTCTCTACCACAAACTCTACTCCTCCATGGAACTCATCGAAGACAGCCAGCTTCAGCGCCTGGTTCAGCGTGTGGGCCAAAGAGCGGAATCACAGTCTCAAAAGCGGATTGCGGCGGCGTTCACGACCGGCGGCCGGAGCCGGATAGCCCGTGGGGTGGCAAGGGATTGTCCGGACGAAGAGTTCTCTTTGGTGTTGATGCTGGACGGGACAATGCTCCGCTCGCGCGGAAAGGCTTGGGGGCTGAAGCCGGCGTCCCTTCCCGGCGACCGGGTTGTGTGGCATGAATTGAAAGCGGGCTTGGCGATGCGCCTTCCCAAACTCTCGTTGGACAAACGGAATAGGCCTGAAAAGTATTACGTCGCCACAGCAGGCGGTCCGGAGGATGGCGATAACCGAACCGGTGCCGAACATGCTGCTGAATATGCCCGCGACCACCACCGAAAGCAGGCTGGCGGTGATGACCGGGCGGTCCCCGCCCAGCTCCACCGTCTTGCGAATGAGGGCGGCGGCGATGCCGGTGACCGCGCACCCCAATGTCCACTTTCATTTCACGCCATGGGGTGGTTTTACTAATGGAATTTAACTAATCATGTTAAGGTATTAACTGGACTTTTGCAAACTGTCGATTAACCCGCCAATCGTCAGCTTGCAAGAGTCAGCATAGCGCCAAGGTGGCGCAGACTTTTTCAGGTGACCAAAAATGTTCTTTCACTTTGTTGATCGCCCAGCAGATGGTTTTCGACAGTGTATCGCGAAGCACGCCACGACAGGCATCGCCGACGGTGGAGACGAGAGCGGTGGACCATCCCTGTACACGGTCGTCCTGCATTTGCGGCAACAAAAGGCTGTACGCAAGGAAGACGAGGTAGGTGTACCGGGTCTGGCCCTCGCCGCTTCGCAGCTAACAGTCTCCGAGCCCAGATGCTGCTTGCCGTCCCGATGGAAAGTCTCCGTCCCGGTCCAACGCCGACGATACGCTTCACTTCCCAGTTCAATTGGTTGGTGATGACGATTTTGGATGCCACCGCTTCATATCGGCTCTTCCACAGAATCACCACCTTCACTTTGTGGTCGAGACGGGGAATGCGGAGGCTGCGTGAGAAGTACCACTGCTTTTTGCCGTCAAGCTCTACCAGCTTGCGCGATTCAAACAGAATAGAGGCGGCCATTTCGTCGGCGGTCATCTCGCGACCGTTCCAGATGACCTTAGCGGCCGTCATTCCCGGTGAACGCGTAAAGCCTCATGCAGCTTAGCCAAGTCTTTGTAATTGCGCAAGCGGCGAAATCCCTTTTCCGCTTCCATGAGCGCCATCGCCAGCCAGCGCGACGCCTGATTCGTGTCCTCGCGCCAACGACACACACGCCCTGTTTTCCGCCGGACATTCCGGAACGGGTTTTCTATCAAGTTCGTCGAAAGAAAACTCACGTTCAGTGTCGCCGGAACATTCAGGCAGTGCAGGCAAATCAATTCATCGCCAGCTTCGCGGAGGCTCTCAAGCGCGGCGGCGTTGCGGCTCGACAAAAAGCGCTCAAGCTCCGACAGCGCTTCGCGACCGGCTTGTTCGCCTTCGGCCTTGCGCAGGCGGTCAAACAACAGAGACAGTTCGGGATACTCCGCACGGCGCAAATAACGCCTGAGATTCCGCTCCTTGTGCACCAGACAGCGCTGAAATTCCGTATCGGGAAAATAAGATGACACGGCCGTCTTCAAGGCTGACGAGCCATCGAGAACGGAAAGCAGCCGATACCCTTCCGGCGGCCGGAATCCACGCCGGACAAGGCGTTCCAAAAGATTCTTCGCCGTCTCCGAATTCTCTGTCGCGCCAAGCTCGAAATCAAGCAACACCTTCTCGCCGTCCACCGTCACTCCAAGCGCCACCACGGCAACCAGGTCATTACCCAGAACAACTCCGTCAAGCATCAGCGCCAACCAGTCCGGACGGCGAATATCGCGGGAACGGAATACGCCAAGGAGATTCTCGCCTTCTTTCGCCCACAGACGGGACACCGCGCTTTTGCTTGCCCCCGGGGCATCGCCACCCTGCACGACAGATTGTTCGCGTCCGCTCACCCCCGCCTGCAATGCCGCAAGCATACGACGCTGCGACTCACCTACATCCCGAGCCTCGGCGTAGGAGCGAAGAATCGTCTCGCGACTGCCTGATGATGTACGCTTTCGAACGCGCGGACGCTTGACGTCGTGTCGTCGTCCTTCATGGAGAATGTAGCCGGGGGCGCTGCCTGACCGATAAAATTCTTTTTTTCGTTTTGGCTGATGCAGTGGCCCGCAAAGTAATTCAACTTCCGCCGCCATGACGCCGATAATAAGTGAACGAACTTGCTCGCGAACAAACGAGCGAAACTCCTCCGCGACATCCCCAATCCCAATTTCGGCACTACTCGTGGCAAACTTCGCACTGCATTTCTGCATCGTGGTCTCCTTAAACTGGCAACCGTGCTTATCGGCACGATGGGAGACCACTTTTCATAGTTTCAACAATTCACGGGACGCCGCCTCAATATCGACCATGAACCATTATATCCGCAGCGTGAAGAGTTTTTGCTACTGGCTGGTCAAGGAAAAGCTGCTTGCCGAGTCGCCCGTTCGTCACATCCAACTCCAGGATGCCAAGCTCGATGCCCGATACAAGCCTAGTACACAGTCAACCTTGTAAGTGTGGGTTCTTTCTCGTTCTCTCCGCGTTGGGCAAGGTGAGCTTTCGCAGGCAATGCGGATCCATTTCCAAGAAAGCTCAACGCAGCCCAGCGCGGAGAGAACGGGAAAGAACCCACACTTACAAGGTTGACTGTGTACTAGTACACAGTCAACCTTGTAAGTGTGGGTTCTTTCCCGTTCTCTCCGCGCTGGGCTGCGTTGAGCTTTCTTGGAAATGGATCCGCATTGCCTGCGAAAGCTCGCCTTGCCCAACGCGGAGAGAACGAGAAAGAACCCACACTTACAAGGTTGACTATATACTAGGGCCCTTCCCGCAGTATCCCATCCCCAAACATACTGCATTGCCGCTCGAAATGCGGCCAAAGAGTTGTCAGTGAATTTGACCGTTTCACGCGAGTCTCAATGATAAAAATAAGGACTTAGAAAGACGGCAGAGTGTGTTTTTTTTGAAGACTTACGTGAATCATAAAACAAAAAACCCTCTATCTCGCAATGAGTTAGAGGGTTTCAAATATTGGCATCCCCTAGGGGACTCGAACCCCTGTTCTCAGACTGAGAATCTGATGTGCTGACCGCTGCACTAAGGGGACATTTTCATCTTTTCTCGACGCCAACCGTCGCCCGTTACCCCGGGGGAGCGGTTGACGCTAGGAAATCGAAATTGCCCTTCCCTTGTAACGCGTGTCGGGTTATTATGCCCGGCACGAAACCTTTGTCAATACCTTTGCTTATTTTCTTGAATCCATTTGTCCACCGCGCCCCATGCGCAAAGGCCGACATGCCCAAACCACGCTTCGCGCCAGGGTCCACCGCCGTTTTCACCGTCAAAAACCGCTCCGGAAAGAAAAGCCTGGCCAATTACCTCGGGTCGCGCCTGGGAGTCGTCGACAGCTGGGCCGAAAGCCTTATCGCCGACGGCCTGGTGACGCTGGACGGCCGCGTCGCCCGGGGCGGCGATTTGATAAATCTCTCGGCCGGACCGCACAGCATCGAGGTGTGCTTTCCCGAAGCCTGGCCGAAACACATGGCCGCCACCCCCATGCAACTCGACATCCTCCACGAAGACTCGGATCTCGTTGCATTGAACAAGCCGCCGGGCATCGTGGTCCATCCCGCCCGGGGGCACCTGAACAATCAGACCCTCCAGAACGGCGTCCGCCACCGCTACCGGCACCTGCTTGGCGATCCCCGGACCACCATCGGCCCGCCCCACCGGCTGGACAAGGACACTTCCGGCGTGATTCTGTTCGCCCTCACCAACCCGGCCTACATCGACCTGGCCCGGCAGTTCGCCGCCGGCCGGCCGCGCAAGGAATACCTGGCCATCCTCGACGGAAGACCGGAGTTCGACGCCATCGCCTGCGGCGAACCCATCGGCGACGATCCCGGGCACAAGGGCCGGGGAAAGGCGCTGGCGGTGGAAAACGGGGGCAAGACCGCAAGGACCGATTTCCGCGTGCTGGCGAAGGGCGGGAACTGGGGTCTTGTCCTGGCGATCCCCCGTACCGGGCGGGCGCATCAGATCCGCATTCATGCCGCCAGCCTGGGTCTGCCCCTCGCCGGCGATTTGGAGTATAATCGCAGTCCGTCCCGCCTGGGGATGGAACGCCAGGCCCTCCACGCGGCGGCTCTGGCCTTCGACCATCCCGGCACGGGAAAAAGAGTGCGCGTCGCAGCCCCCCTGCCCGACGACATGCGCCGCGGCCTGGAGCGGCTGGGCTGTCCTCCGGGGTCTTGGACGGTTTTCGGCACGGCGCAGGAACAAAAGGAACGAGAGGACGATGAGTGACACTTCCGCGTTCATAACCGCCCTGGGGGAGGCGTTGTCCGGCGACCAGCTGCGGGAGCGGCTGCTGCTGGCGCCGTCCCACCGCGTCGGGCGGCAATGGCTGGATCGGGCCGCGGCCGGGTTGGGCGGCGTCGCCAATGTCCGCGCCGTCACCGTCAAGCGCCTGATCCTCGATCTCGCGGAACCGGTTTTGCGCGGCCGGGGCCTTCGCCTTGCCGGACGCCAGGAAAAGATCCACATGGTGGGAAGGATCCTCGGCAGAATGCGGGGACGCTCCGATGCGGGATATTTTTCCCGGCTGCCCGCGACTCTGGGGTTGGCGGAAATGTTGCTGGCGACGCTGGAGGAATTGGAAACCACCGCTCCCCGCCGTTCCCCCAGCCAATCCCGCGATTCTTCCGATCCGGCCAAGGCGAGGGAGCTGACCGAACTGCGCCGGGCCTTCGCCGAGGCCAAACGCCAGGCCGGGGCGGCAGGGGCGGGCGAAGTCCATCAAGCCGCCCTGGAACGCCTCGCCGCGCCGAATTTCGCGGCGGTGCGGCTGATCATCCCCGCCGACATTCTCGCCGATCTCCCCGTCCCCGAACGGGAGCTGCTGGGCCGCTGGCCCAAGGCCGAACGGCGGCTGGTGCCGTCGATGTCCGGCGAATTGCGGGCGGAAGCGGATTTCTTCACCGCCGCAAGCGTCGCCGACGAGGCCCGCGAAGTGCTGCGGCGCATCCAATCCATGGTCATCCCCTTGGACAAGGTCGAGATTGTGGCGCTCGACGCGGCGTCGACTATCCCGGCGCTGATCGCCGCCTGCCTCGAGGCGTTTGGCGGCCGCCCGGAGGATCTCCCCGTGACCTGCGCCGGCGGTTTGCCCGGGGCTTATTCCCGCCCGGTCAGGCTGCTCGCGGCCTGGGTGGAATGGCTGGAACAGGGCCTGCCGGCCGAAGGTCTGGCCAGAATGGTGGAAGCGGACCTGTTGGGCAACGCCTGGCTTGCCGATGCCCCGGGGATCTCCGCGTCGGCCATGGCGTCGCGCCTGCGAGCTCTCCCTCTCAACGGCGGCGCGGAGGAATACCGCCGCCTTCTCGGGGCGGGGGACTCCGACACGGCCATGGCCCGGGCGGAAATCGGCCTGTCCAGAATGGCGATGCAAATCCTCCCCGGCCACGGGAAAGAGAATGCCCCGGATTTGGCGGACGCTCCCTCGGTGCTGGCGGCGGCCGGACGTTTGCTGGCCCTGCCGCATCAGCGCGGCGGCAAACTGGACGCTTACGCCGCCATGAGCCTTCGAGACGAAATCGGCCAATGGCTGCCCCACGCCGGATGGGAGGGGTTCGACGCCGTAGCGTGGCTCGGGGAACTGGCGGCGAACCTGCGGATCATGGGCCTGGGACCCATGCCCGGGCGCCTGCACATCGGCGATCTCCATTCCGGCGGCCAGTCGGGCCGGGAATGCACCTTCGTCATGGGCCTGGACGACAGCCGCCATCCCGGAGCTTCCCGGCAGGACCCGGTGCTGCTGGATCGGGAGCGGAGCTTTCTGTCCAGGCGCCTGCAACTCTCCGGCGCTGCGCGCCGCCGCCGGGAGCGGGCCTTCGTCCGTTTGCTGGCGACGTTGCGGGGACGGGTGTTTTTCAGCCACGCCCGTTGGGATATCGGAGGCGAAAGGGAATTGTTCCCGGCGGCGGAATACATCCGGCTGGCCGGGGAAAAAAACGCCCCCCCTTCCCGCCCGGCCGGCTTCGCCGCCGACGACGAGGCCGCCTGCCTTGGCCAAAGGGAGGACTGGTTGCACGCCCTCCTGTCGCAAAAAGGCGCGCGTCCCGTCGCCGGGGACATCGCACCGTGGTTCCCCCGTTTCGCCGAAGGGGGGAAAGCCGCCGCGGCCAGGCTGTCGTCGGTGTTCGGCCCCTATGATGGTCACGTTCCCGAGGCGGGGCGGGACTTTTGCCGGAGCGGCGCGGCGCAGGCGGTTTCGCCGACGGATTTGGAATTGTTCGCGACCTGCCCTCTGGACTTCTTCTTCAGGCGCATTCTCGGCATCCGCCCGGCGGAACGCTATGAACCGCGGCCCGGGCGCTGGCTGGAGGGAAACGTCCGGGGCTCGCTGCTGCACGACTTGTTCCAGGATTTCCTCGTCCAGTCGGCGGAATTGGAAAAGGCGGGCGTCGCCGGTGGCGAGGCATTGCTGAACAAAATGCTGGCGGAAGCGATCCGCAGGCAGCGAAAGCGGACGCCGCCGCGCGACGATCTTGCCTTCCGGCGCGAGGAGCAGGAGCTGGGCGAGGCCTGCGCCATTTTTCTCGGCAGCGAAAAGACGCGGCGCGGCGCGGGCCGGCCCCTGTATCTGGAGGTCGCGTTGGGCGGAACAGGGACGCCGCGCACGCCGTGGGATCGTCCCGAACCCGTGGCCCTGGTGTTCGCGAGGGATTGGGAACTGCGCCTGCGGGGCAGGGTCGATCGCATCGATCGGCTGCATCAGGGCGGTCTGGTCATTTTCGACTACAAGACCGGGAGGTCGGAAAAGTATTCGCCCGGCGATCCCTTCCGCCAGGGCCGGCACCTGCAACCCTATCTCTACACCCGCATGCTGGAGCAGGCCCTGTCCGAATTGGGCCGACCGGAACCGGTGCGCGGCTTCGCCTATTATTTCCCCATGCCCCGGGCCGAGGGCAAAAGCGTCTATTTCGCCAGAATCGATCTGGAGCGGGAAGGCCAGGAAATCATGCGGGCGCTGGCGGAACTGCTGGCGGCGGGGTGTTTCCCCTTCGCCACCGAGACCGGGGACGTCGAATATTCCGACTATCTCCCGACCTACGACGACGTCCGCGCCCTGGCGGCGGCGGCCAAGCGCAAGGCCCAATCCGATCCGGCCCTGGCGGAATGGGCGAAGCTGCGGGGATTGGCGACGGAAGAATGAGGGAATCGCCCGGCGCGTCGCCCGCGAGTTGACAATCCCCGCCCCACAGGGACAATACACTGGTTTTCGCAGCCGCCCCGGCCGACGTGGGCCGGGGAAAAGGGGAGTCGTCATGACCGCCACACCCAAAGGATTCCGCCTGCACATCGGCATCTTCGGACGCCGCAACGTCGGCAAATCGACCCTGCTCAACCTGGTCGCCGGCCAGGACGTGAGCATCGTCTCCCCCACCGCCGGCACCACCACCGATCCGGTGGAAAAGCCGATGGAGTTCATCCCCATGGGTCCGGTGCTCTGGATCGACACCGCCGGCATCGACGACGCCGGCAGCCTCGGGGACCTGCGCACCGCCAAGGCGAAGCGCATCATCGACCGCACCGATCTGGCGCTGATCGTGTTCCACGAGGAGTGGAGCGCTTTCGAACAGACCCTGTTCGACGAATTCAAGAGCCGCGAGGTCCCGGTGATCGCCGTCGCCAACAAATGCGACCTGGACGCTTCCGATCGCGCCTTCCCGAACCTGCCGGAGGGAACGCCGCCCATCCGCATGGCCGCCGATCGGGGTCATGGGCTCGAGGAGCTGCGCCAGGCCATTCTGGCGGCGGCGCCGGCGGAGTTCATCGAATCCCCCGCCCTGCTCCGGGATTTGGTCCCCGCCGGCTCCTGCATCGTGCTGGTCACCCCCATCGACAAGGAGGCGCCCAAGGGCAGGATGATCCTGCCCCAGGTCCAGGCCCTGCGCGACGCGCTGGACGGCGACTGCCGGGCGGTTGTCACCAGGGAGACGCGGCTGGCCGAGGCCCTGGCCGATCTCAAGAATCCCCCCGCGCTGGTGGTGACCGATTCCCAGGCCTTCAAGCTGGTGGCTTCGCTGACCCCGCCGGAGATCCCCATGACCGGCTTTTCCATCCTCTATGCCCGGGCCAAGGGCGATCTCAACGCCTTCGCCAGGGGGGCGGCGGCCATCGCCGGCCTGCGCGACGGAGACGTGGTGCTGGTGGCGGAATCCTGCACCCATCACCGCGAGGACGACGATATAGGCCGGGTCAAGCTGCCGGCCTGGATCCGCAAACGCTGCGGAGCGGAGCCGGAATTCCGTTTCGCCTGCGGCCACGATTTTCCCGCCGATCTCTCCGACGTTTCCCTGGTCCTGCACTGCGGGGCCTGCATGACCAACCGCCGGGCGATCCTCTCGCGCATCGCCGCCTGCAACGCCGCCGGCGTGCCCGTCGTGAACTACGGCATCGCCATCGCCTGCTGCCTCGGCCTTCTCGAACGGGCCCTGCAGCCCTTCCCCGAGGCCTTCGCCGCCTACAGCGGGGCTTCGAACAAGGGATAATCGTTCATGCCGATTCGCACGGCTGCGAAAGAAAAGATCCATTACTCGCAACAGCCAGCCGGCGGCCGGGCGGGACAACATTCCCCGACCATCGACTCCGGCCACGCGCGGAACGCGGCGCGGCACGTCTGGGGGCATCTGGCGGAGGCCGCTTCCCCGGCGGAAAAGCGTCGGTTCGACAGGCATGCCGGGCGCGGCACGAAATCGTGGAAATGGGAAGAAGGGGTTGCCCCATTCCACGTTGGCTTCCCTGATTCGTCCCTTATCGCGCACAGTCCGGGAAATCGCAATTCCAAGGTGCGAACGGTATATACCGAAGCCAGTTGAGAATTCGGTTTCTTAATCTTATTGCCCGAGTCGCGCGCACGGGTTCCAGGATCGAAAAACCGAATTTCCTGCGCGACCGGGTATATATGACCAATCTTTCCCGCGACGGCCGGCGTTCGACCGGACTGAAACGCTTTTCGCTGGCCCTGGCCGGGAAAATCGGCGAGAAATACCTTTTGGAAAGTTTGTATTTCGATATAGATTGAAGCGTTGCGGGAATTCCGAATATTCATCGAGGTTGCGGCCCGTCGCATGATTCGGCGGGCTTTTCCACAGCCTCCGATCCATTGGACCACAGTCGCGGCGGGAGAATAACAGTATGCCACCCTTTGTTTTCACCATGCAGAACGTTTCCAAAACCTACGGCGGCAAACCGGTGCTGGAGGACATCAGCCTGTCCTTCTACCTCGGCGCCAAGATCGGCATCGTCGGCGAAAACGGCGCCGGCAAGTCGACCCTGCTCCGGATAATGGCCGGGGAGGACAAGGACTTCACCGGCGACGCCCAGTTGATCAAGGGCATGCGCGTGGTCATGGTCCCGCAGGAGCCGCGCCTGGATCCGACCAAGAACGTCAGGCAGAACCTTGAGCAGTCGGTCGCCCACCTGAAGCGGCTGGTCGCCCGCTACGAGGAGGTGTCGGCCAAGCTGGGCGAGGATCTGTCGCCGGAGGACATGGACAAGGCGATGGAGGAGATGTCGCGGTTGCAGGAGGAGATCGACGCCAAGGACGCCTGGGAGATCGACCGTGCCCTGGACATCGCCTCCGACGCCCTGGTGCTGCCCCCGGACGACGCAGACGTATCCACCCTCTCCGGCGGCGAGCGCCGCCGGGTGGCCTTGTGCAAGGCGCTCCTGGAAAAGCCGGACCTGCTCCTCCTCGACGAGCCGACCAACCACCTCGACGCCGAGACCATCACCTGGCTGGAGGATCAGCTTCGCGAATATCCCGGGACGGTGATTATCGTCACCCACGACCGCTACTTCCTCGATCACATCACCAAGTGGATCCTGGAGCTGGAAAACGGCCGCGGCCTCCCCTACGAGGGCAACTACTCATCCTGGCTCGACCAGAAAGCGGAGCGCCTGCGCCGCGTCGAGAAGAAGGAAACCGACCGCCAGCGCCTGCTGAAACGGGAAAAGGAGTGGATCGGCTCCAGCCCGGCCGGTCGGTTCAAGAAGAGCCAGGCCCGAATCGAGCGCTACGAAACGATGATGAAGGAGTCGTTCGAGCTGGATCGGGGCGACGTCCTCATCCAGATCCCGCCCGGCCCCCGGCTGGGCGACAAGGTGCTGGAGTTCAAGCGGGTCACCAAGGGTTACGGCGGCGCCGTTCTGATCGAAAACTGCGACTTCGACATCCCCAAGGGGGCGATCGTCGGCATCGTCGGCCCGAACGGCGCCGGCAAAACCACCATGTTCAGGATGATCGTGGGCGAGGAAAAGCCGGACGCCGGCGAAGTGATCCTGGGATCGACCGTCGTCCTCTCCTACGTCGATCAGAACCGCGACGCCCTCAACGACGACAACACCATCTTCGAGGAAATCTCCGGCGGCCTGGACGAGATCGAACTGGGCGGCAAGCGCATGAACTCCCGGGCCTATGTCTCGCGCTTCAATTTCCGGGGGCCGCAGCAGCAGAAGAAGGTGGGGCAGCTCTCGGGCGGCGAGCGGAACCGAGTCCATCTGGCCAAGCTGCTCCGCACCGGCGGCAACCTGCTGCTTCTGGACGAGCCCACCAACGACCTGGACGTCAACACCATGCGGGTGCTGGAGGAGGCCCTGGCCAATTTCCCGGCCTGCGCCATGGTCATTTCCCACGACCGTTTCTTCCTCGACCGCATCTGCACGCATCTGCTGATTTTCGAGGGCAACGGCGAGATCAAGTGGTTCAACGGCAACTTCCAGGCCTATGAGGAACAGGTGCTGCGAGCCGGCGGCGGCGATCGCCTGGAGCACCGGCGCGGGAAATACAAGCGGCTCACGCTGCGATGACCCGCAAGCGCGCCCGTTCACGAGACCGCCGGCGGCTTCTCGAGCCGCCGGCGGTCTTCCCCGTGGCGTTGCGGCGCCTCAGCCGAAGAGGCCGCTGGTCATTATCAGGTAGATTGTGATTGCCATGACCGTGGCGTTGTGCAACGCATGAACGGCCATGCCGCAATAGAGCGAACCGGTCCGGAGCCGAATGAAGGATGCGACGATGCCGAACAGCGTGGCGAACAAAAAGCGGCTGGGGCCGTGAAGAGCGCCGAAAATCACGCTGGTCCACACCACGGCCCTGAGCCTGCTCCCGGTTTTCATGTACGTCGCCAATCCGATGCCGCGAAACCACAGTTCCTCGCAGATCGGGGCGAAGACCACGGCCCCCACGAATTCGATGAAAAAATAAAACAGCAGAATGGTGCGGAAGGGGTTGAAGCCGGCCGAACCCAGGTATTCGGCCTCGATTTGAACGGAGGGGGAGGCAATCGCCTCAAACAGCCTGTGGTTGAGCCAGGCGGCGCCGAACAGGAAAGGCGCTGACAGCAGATAGATGAGCAGCGACCACCCCCAACCGCCTGAAGTGTACGGCTGGACCATCCCCGTCGCGGGTCTGCCGCTGGGCCGCCTTCTTATCCTCGCGAGGAGATCCCGCACCAGGGCGATCTCCAGGAAAGCGACGATTGCGATCCCCATGATTCCCGATATCGTCCCCATCAAATATGAAGTCATGAACTGTATGACATAAACCACGGCGAACAAGGTCAGGGGCAGGAAAAAGTCGGCGGAGCTGAAATCGCTCACCGTCTGGAGATTGTGGCTTATGACCACATCGGGCGTGGCTTCGACCATGTTGACTCGTACCGGAACGGGATCGGCGAATTCTCCGGTAAGCATGCGGTTGCTGAACGTCTTCTTGGTCGCATGGGGATTGTTGGACATTACACGGGTGGTGCTTCGCCTGACATCAGCCATCGCCGTCCTCGCCATTTTTTTCGATCGTGTTTGTTTCCAACCGGACTTTTGCAAACTGGCGAATATACTCGGTCGCGCAGGAAATTCGGTTTTTCAATCCTGTAACCCAAGCGCGCGACTCGGGCAATAAGATTAAGAAACCGAATTCTCAAGTGCGTTCGGTATAAACCGCCATTCGCCAGTTTGCAAGAGTCCGGTTTTGACTACGGAACCCTCGGCGGATTGTCCCGGAAATGCGGGAAGCTCGACGCCGCGACGTCGCACGAAGTGGCGGCGCGGGGGCATTTTCGGGGACTGTCAGGCCAAGGAAAACGCGCGGTACTCAATCCCCCATCCGATCCGCGCGCCATCTCCCGCAGCCGGCAACGTTGCGGCCCCGACGCCACGCATCCCCGCACACCCCCGAATGGCGCCGGAACAAGGCTACCGATCCACCCGCGCATACAACACCTTCAGATAACGTCCCTGGGGGAAATCCGCCGCCACCGGATGATCGCAGCCCGGTCCGGCGGCCGCGAAGACGGTCAGGCCGATGTCCGCGTCGGCCGCCGCCTTGCGCACCGTCTGCCGCCAGCGTTCCTCGGCGACCGCTCCCGAGCAACTGCAGGTGACGAAAATTCCGCCCGGCGCCACCGCCTTCAGGGCTGCCCGGTTGAGATCGTAGTAGGAGCGGAGCGCCTTCTCCACCTCCTCCTGGCCCGAAGCCAGCTTGGGCGGGTCCAGGATCAGCAAGTCGTGGCGGGGGCCGGATGCCGCGCGTTCGCGCAGTTCGTCGAAGGCGTCACGGTGGATGAGCCGGACCGCCTTTTCCGCGCCGTTCAACTGGAGGTTGACCCGGGCCGAGGCCAGCGCCGCCTCGTCCAGATCCACCGCCTCGACGCTCTCCGCCCCGCCCTTCCAGGCGGAAAGGGCGAAACCGCCGGTGTAGCAGCAGAGATCAAGGATCCGCCGCCCCTTCGCCAGCGAGGCGACCCGGGCCCGGTTGTCCCGCTGATCCAGGAAAAAGCCGGTCTTGTGCCCGGTCAGGAAATCCACCCGGTATGTGATGCCGTTTTCGGTGATGTCGACGTGAGGCGGCGCGGGATGGCGCTTTTCCAGCTTGGCGAAGGACACGCCCTCCTTTTCCTCGGCCCGATCGTCGGCCCGCAGGGCGACGCGGCAGCCGGGATAGAGTTCGAGCAGCGCGCCGGCCAGTTCCCCCATGACATGCAGCCAGCCCGCGACATAGGGTTCGACCAGCAGGATGTCGGCGAATTTGTCGATCACCAGCCCGGGCAGCAGGTCCGCCTCGGCGTGGACCAGCCGGTAGCTGTCGCCGATGCGGGAGAGGTCGATGGCGTCCTGGCGCAGTTTTTTGGCGTAGGCGAGGCGGCGGCGCAGGAAGGCCTGGTCGATGTCCTCCCTGGCGTCTTCGGTGAGCAGGCGGAGAGCAATGGTGTTTTCGGGATGGTAAAAGGCCCGGCCGACGAAGGAATCGTCGCGGTCCCGCACCTCCACCAGGGTTCCGGGCTCGAGATTCAGGCCGCGCGGAGCCCGGGTCATTTTTTTGAATATCCAGGGATGGCGGGAATTCCTGGGGGTTTTCAGCTTCACCACCGGCAACAGCATGTTCGCGACTTTCCTGAAAGGGGTCGGAAAAAAGATTCCGGTGCATTATAGGGAATCGGGCGGTCGATGGAAACAGTAATCGACGCGCCGTATCCGAACTCCCCGCTTGACAAGCCGGGGGATAAACTATAACGTCGATGAACCATCCCCTCCATGGAGGGGAGCGCGGAAACACAGGACGACGGGGAATTCCATGCAAGACGCGGTCAGAAAGGCCCAGGTCCTCACCGAGGCCCTGCCCTACATCAGGGAGTTCAAGAACCGGATCATCGTCATCAAGCTGGGGGGATCCGCCCAGGACGATCCGGCCATTCTCAAGAACATCTTCGTCGACTGCCAGATCATGCTGGCGGTGGGCATGCGTCCGGTCGTGGTCTACGGTGGCGGCAAGAAGATTTCCCGGGCCATGAAGGAAACCGGCCGTTCCGCCCGCTTCATCCACGGCCAGCGGGTCACCGACGCGGCCACCATGGCCATCGTCGCCCGGGTGCTGTGCGACGAGGTCGGCGGGGATCTGCTGGGACTGCTGACCGAGGCCGGCGGCCTCGGCTTCCTGCTGAACGGCCGCGACCACGCCTTCCTCCGGGCCATCAAGAAAACCCTACCCGGGCAGCCCGACGCCGATCTCGGCTTCGTCGGCGAACCGGTTGCCATCGACGCCACGCCGGTGCACCGGGCCTTCGAGGACTTCCACTGGGCCGATGGCAAGGAGCGCATCCCGCTGGTCGCCCCGGTGGCCTGCGGCTGCGGCCGGGAATCCGGCTCCCTCTACAACGTCAACGGCGACACCGCCGCCGCCCTGATCGCCCGGGACCTGCACGCCGAGAAGCTGGTCTTCATTTCGGACATCTCCGGCATATACCGGGACAAGGACGATCCGGCCAGCATCTTCTCGAATCTCGACCGGCGGGAGGCGGAGCGCCTCATCCGGGACGGGATCATCGACGGCGGCATGATACCCAAGGTCGAAGCCTGTCTCTTCGCCCTCGAAGGCGGCGTGAAGAAGGCCCACATCGTCGCCGGCGACCTGCCCCACGCCCTGCTTCTGGAAATATTCACCAAATCGGGAATCGGCACCGAAATCGTCCTGGAGAAAAACACGTGAACGATTTCCCGGCCCCGTCCCAATCCCTCCTTTCGCCCCGGACGCGACCCCGACGACGACGCGGCAGGTAAGTTACCGCGTTCCGTCGTTTCGTCGCGCAACCAAACCCATTTTACGAAAGGCGTTTGAACATGAATATCGCTCAAATCCAGGAACAGTTCGACAAATGCGTGATCGCCAATTACACCCGGTTTCCCCTCTGCATCGTCCGGGGCGAGGGCAGCACGCTGTGGGACAGCGAGGGCAAGGAATACCTCGACCTCTTCCCGGGCTGGGGTGTGGCCGGGCTCGGCCACTGCCATCCCGCCATCGCCGAGGCCATCTGCAAGCAGTCCCGGAAGCTCATCCACGTCGCCAACCATTATTATAACGAGGAGCAGGGCGAATTCGCCGAACTGCTCTCGAAGCGGGCCGGCGGGCGGAAGGTCTTTTTCTGCAACTCCGGGGCCGAAGCCAACGAGGCCGCCATCAAGCTGGCCCGGCTGGCCCGGCAGCCCCGCTACAAAATCATCAGCATGAAGCACTCCTTCCATGGCCGGACCTTCGCAGCCATCACCGCCACCGGCCAGCCCGAGTACCACGCCGGCTTTACCCCGGTCGTCCCCGGCTTCTCCTACGCCGAGCTGAACGACCTGGCCTCGGTGGCCGAGCTGGTGGACGCCGAGACCTGCGCCATTCTGGTCGAACCGGTGCAGGGCGAGGGCGGGGTGGTCGGCGCCACGCCCGAATTCCTGGCCGGCCTGCGCAAACTGGCGGACGAAAAGAACCTGCTCCTCGTCTTCGACGAGGTCCAGACCGCTCCCTGCCGGTTGGGCGAATGGTTCGGCTACCAGTATTTCGGGGTCGAACCGGACATCATCACCACCGCCAAGTCCATCGCCGGCGGCATGCCCATGGGGGCCATGCTGGCCAGGCCGGAGGTCGCCGCCTTCCTCAAGCCCGGCACCCACGCCTCCACCTTCGGCGGCCATTCCATCGGCTGCGCCGCCGGCATCGCCGGCATCAAGGCGATGGAAAGCGAGAAGGTGATGGACAACATCAAGACTCTCGGCCCCTGGATTGACGAGAAGCTGAACGGGCTGACGGGGGCGGGACGCGGGGTCAAGGCGGTGCGGCGCATCGGATTCATGATCGGCATCGAGCTGGAGTTCCTGGGCACCGATCTGGTGGCGGACTGCCGCAACCACGGCCTGCTGGTCAACTGCACCCACGGGACCGTTCTCCGGATGCTGCCCGCCTACAACATCAAGAAGGTGGAGCTGGACAAGGGCTTCTCCATCCTCAAGGATTGTCTGGACCGGGCGATGCGGCGTTCGGGAAGCGTCAGGATCCTGCCCGAGAAGAGCTGAGCCGCCCGCAATAAGGGGTCGCCCCAAAATAAAGTTTACATCCGAGTTTCGAGAAGCGCCTGAAGAACACCCCGTCCCGCGGCGGGGTGTTTTTCACGTGCGGGTAACCGATGTGGACAGCGGCGGTCCGCTTCCTTATCATGGATACGATGAAAATTGGTCGCCCCGGCCCGCCGGCGCGGGATACAGCGCGAACGGCAACAGAGTAGAATATGGACAAGAACGAGAAACTGCTGGCCAAGACCCGGGAGCTGTCCGAAGGTCCCGGCGTCTATATCATGCACGACGGCGAAGGCGCCGAGATCTACGTCGGCAAGGCGAAGAACCTGCGCCGACGGGTCAGCAGCTATTTCCAGAAGCGCGCCCGCCAGCATAAGGATCTCGCCCTGGTCGAGAACATCGCCGACTTCGAGTACGTGGAAACGGACTCGGAGCTGGAGGCGTTTCTCCTGGAAAGCCGGCTGATCAAGGATCTGCTGCCCCGCTACAACGTGCTGCTGAAGAACAACGACGCCTACCCCTTCATCGAGGTCACCTGGGGCGAGGACTTTCCCATCGTCCGCACCGCCTGGCGCAAGGACAACCCGGAAAGCCGCTACTTCGGCCCCTTCGTCGGGGCCGGCGACATCAAGGGCGCCATCGCCGCCCTGCAGCGCATTTTCCGCTTCCGCTCCTGCCAGCGGGCCATCGACGCCGGCAATCCCCGCCACTTCCGCAGCCGCGGCTGCCTCAACTACCACCTCAAGCGCTGCGCCGGGGTCTGCTGCGGCAGGGTGTCGAAGGAGGACTACCGCAAGCGCGTCTCCAGCCTCTGCCGCTTCCTCTCCGGCCAGAAGAAGGATCTGATCGACGATTTGCGGAAGGACATGGAGACGGCGGCGGCGGAACTGCGCTTCGAGGACGCGGCGGCGTTGCGGGATCTGGTGGATTCGCTCCTCACCCTGAACCGGCATCCCGGCATCGACGAGTCCCTGGCCCCCTTCAATCCCCAGACCGAACCGGAGAAAGGCCTGGAGGCCCTCCGCGACGCCCTCGGCCTCGACGCCCTTCCCAAGCGCATCGAGGGCATCGACATCGCCAACCTGATGGGCAAGGAGGTGGTGGGATCGCTGGTGAGCTTCCTGGACGGCGTGCCCTTCAAGGACGGTTACCGCCGCTACCGCATCAAGACCGTGGACGGCCAGGACGACTTCGCCTCCATCGCCGAGGTGGTGCGCCGGCGCTACGGCAAGATGGCGGAGAACGGCGAGGAATTCCCCGACATCATCCTCATCGACGGCGGCAAGGGGCAATTGGGCGCGGCGGCGGCGGCGATGCGGGAGGTCGGGGTCAAGCCCAAGGTGCTGATGAGCCTGGCCAAGCAGGAGGAAACGCCCTTCCTGGCCGGCCATTCGGATCCCCTGCCCATCTCGAAACGCAGCGCCGGGCTGAAGCTCCTGATGCACGTCCGCGACGAGTCGCACCGCTTCGCCCAGCACTATCACCACATCCTGCGCCGCAAGGCGATGTTCGGCGAGAAATGAGCTTGAAATTTCGGGAAACAAAATATAGGGACACCCCCCGCGGGCGCCCTCGCCGGTCTTGACGAAGGCGCGGTTTTGCGGGGAAACGCCCACCGTTACGGGCGGGGCGACAAGCCGCGCGGGCACCCACCGGGGGTGCCCCTGCATTCTTCAACGGTTATTCATAGCGCAACGCCTCGACCGGATCCATCTTGGCGGCGCGGGAGGCGGGGTAGTAGCCGAAGAAGATGCCCACCGCCACCGACACGCCGAGCGCGATCAGGATGCTGTTCATCTCGATCATGGTCGGGAATTCCGCCCCCGACATCTTCGCCAGATAGGGGATGAGCACGGCGATGCCCACGCCCAAGGCCACGCCCATGAATCCGCCGAACCCGGTGATCATCACCGACTCGAACAGGAACTGGTTGCGGATGTCCGACTCGCGGGCGCCGATGGCCTTGCGCAGGCCGATTTCCTTGGTCCGCTCGGCGACCGTCACCAGCATGATGTTCATGATGCCGATGCCGCCCACCAGGAGCGAGATGCTGCCCAGGCTGCCCAGGAGAATGGACAGGGTGGTGCCGAAGGAGGTGGCCATCTCGATCATCTCCGCCTGATCGCGGATGTCGAAGTCGCTTTCGGCGCTGTCGGCGATGCGGTGGCGCTTGCGCAGCAGCTTGGTGATGTCGGCCACCACCGGGGTGTTGCCGCCGGGGTTGTCCTCGAAGGTGAGGACATCGATTTCGCGGACCCGGTCCACGCCCAGGATCTGCTTCATGGCGGTGGACACGGGGATGAGCGCCTGGTCGTCCGGGTTCGACCAGCCCTGGTCGCCCTTGGCCTTGGTCACGCCGATGACGGTGAAGTTGACGCCCTTGACCTTGATCGTCTCGCCCACCGGCTCGTCCTTGCCGAAAAGGTTTTCGGCGGTGGTGGGGCCGAGGACCACCACCCTGGCCATCCGCTCCACCTCGATGTCGGTGAACATGCGGCCGCGCTCGATTTCGAAGTTGCGCACGTGCAGATAGGTCGGCGCCACCCCGTAGGTCATGGCCTGGGCGTTCTTGTTGAAAAACTTCAACTGCATGTTGCCGGCGACCACCGGCGACAGCATGCGCACCCCCGGGATCTCGCGGGCGATGGCCTCGGCGTCCTCGAGGGTCATGGTCTGGACGGTGCCGGTCATGATGCCCCGGCGGCCGGCCATGCCGGGACGGACGATCAGCAGGTTGGTGCCCATGCTGGAGACGCGTTGCAGGATGCTGTCGCGCGTGCCCGCTCCCAGCGCCAGCATGGAGATGACCGCCCCGACGCCGATGATGATGCCGAGGACCGCCAGAAAGCTCCGCAGTTTATTGGCCAGCAGGGACTTGGCGCCCACCTTGGCCAGCATCCACATCATCATGGCTATGCTCCTTCGCCGCCGCCGGAAACGCCCAGCGCGTCCTCCATCGCCTTGAAGCGACTGGAAATGCGGGTCTCGACCTGGTCCGGCGGCACCACCTGGCCGTCCGACATGTGAATGCGCCGCTTGCCGAACTTGGCCACGTCGGGGTCGTGGGTGACGATGACGATGGTGCGGCCTTCGGAATTGAGGTTATGGAAAAGGGCGAGGATTTCCGCGCCGGTCTTCGAATCGAGGTTGCCGGTGGGTTCGTCGGCGAGCAACAGCGACGGCGAGCCCACCAGCGCCCGCGCCACCGCCACCCGCTGGCGCTGGCCGCCGGAGAGCTTGTTGGATCCGTTGTGCATGCGGTCGGCCAGACCCACCTTTTCCAGGGCGGCCTCGGCCTGGGGTCGGGGGTTGCGGACGCCCGCGTACATCAGGGGCATTTCCACGTTCTCCAGGGCGGTGAGCCGGGGCAGAAGGTGGAAGCCCTGGAAGACGAAGCCGATCTTCCGGTTGCGGATATGGGCGAGGCGATCGCCGGTGAGCTTGGCCACCTCCTCGCCGTCGAGGTAGTATTCGCCGCTGTCGGGGTGGTCGAGGCAGCCCAGCACCTGCATCAGGGTGGATTTGCCGCTGCCGGAAGCGCCGGTGATGCAGATCATCTCGCCCGGCTCGACCAGCACGTTCACGCCGTCGAGGGCGCGGATTTCCTGATCGCCGACCCGGTAGGTCTTGCGTAATTTCCTGGCATCTATGACGGGAACGTTCATCGGGGCGCCTTTATCGAAGAGCAATGAACAATTATACTGGGCGCGGCACGAAATCGTGAAAATGGGGAGAAGGGGTTGCCCCATTCCACGTTGCTTTCCCTGATTCGTCCCTTGCCGCGCACAGTACGGGAAATCACAATTTCAGGATGCGAACAGTATGACAATGCAGGAAGAAATTATTGATGGACTGCCATTGTCAATTGTTCATTGGAAAAAAAGAAGCATTGCATCCTCAAGCAAACGCTACAGCCGCGTCAGCGCGGCGGAGGCCCGGGCGGGGGGCTCGGCCGGCGGTTGGCCTGGCCGGACCAGCGGCCCTGGTCGCTGGTCTGCACGATCAGCACCTCCTCGCCCTCCCGCAGGCCGGAGACGATTTCGATGTTGTAGCCGTCGGTGATGCCGGTCTCGACCTGGCGCTCTTCCTCGGCGCCGCCCGGCTTCAGCACGGTGACGAAGGACTGGCGGCGGGTATAGTCGACGTTGCCGTCGCCGGCGCCGCCGCGCCCCCTGCCGGTGCCGGCCGGCGCGTCGTCCTCGACGACGGCGGCCTTGCGGACGACGGCGCCGACCGGGGCGAGGATCACGTTCTCCCGCTCATCCACCAGAAAGGTGACGTTGGTGGTCATTTCGGGCTTGAGCAGATTCTTGCGCCTGCCGGTCACCTCCACCTTGACGTCGAAGGTGACGACGTTCGACTCCACCACGCCGGTGGTGGCGACGCGGACCACCGCACCGGGGAATTCCGTGCCCTTGTAGGCGTCGGCGGTGATGACGGCCTTGACCCCGGGAACGATGCCGCTGATGTCGGCCTCGTCCACGGCGGCGATGGCGTAGATGCGGGAGATGTCGATGACCTTCATGGCGGTGGTGCCGCCGCCCACGTTGGACACGCCCGAGGCGACGATGATGCCTTCCTGGACGGTCCGGCTCGAAACCATCCCGCTGATGGGGGAGAAGATTTCGGTGTCCTTGAGGCGCTGCTTGGCGTCCTCGAGGGCGACGGTGTCGTTCTCCACCTGGGCTTCGGCGATGGGCACGCCCTGCCGGGTGCTGTCCAGTTCGTAGGCCTGGACCTTGAGGTCGTCAATCTTGACCCGGGCGTTGGCCAAGGCCGACTCGGTCTGCACCGCTTTGGTCACGGCGGTATCCAATTCCTCCCGGGTCACGACCTTCTGATCGTAGAGCTGCCGAGCCCGGCGCAGGCGGGAGGCGTACTCCTCGTTTTCGGCCTCGGCCGACTTGAGGTCGGCGTTGGCGCGGGCGGTGTCGGCCTCGAGCTTGGCCTCGGCGGCGGCGACGCCCAGCTTGGTTTGCTCGAGTTTGGCCTTGGACATGGAGAGGCTCGCGGACAGCTTGGCGACGGAACGTTCCTCGTCCGTGGGGTCGAGCTTGAAGAGCATCATCCCCTGCTTGACCTCGTCCGATATGTCGGCGAAGATCTTGATGACCTCGCCGGAGGCCTTGGACTTGATCTCCACCTCCCGCTCCGGCTCGACTCTTCCGGATGCGGATACGGTGATGCGCAGATCGCCCTTGGTCGCCTTGGCGGTATGTTTGACGTTCTCCTTGGCGGCGGCTTCTTTGGCGCTGGCGGCGGAGCGGGAGTAATAATAGCCTCCGCCGGCCAACAGCAATACGACTATGATAATGAGCAGTTTCTTCATGATGCGCCTCTTTTCCGAAAAACGGCTTTTCCCGTCCCAATCCCACGAATCGTGTCACATAGCTCCAGTATTGATCCCAAAAGTTTTGTTACAGACAAAACCGCCGGTCCCCCACGACAATCCGCACAAAAAATTCGCGACTCCATCTGCCGTTATACCGAAGCCGGTTGGGAATTCGGTCTCTTGAACTTGCAACCATATTTTATAACACATGTTACAAGATCAAAAAACCGAATTTCTTGATCGTCCGCGTTTTCAACGTGTCGAAATATTCCCCGGATTTTCCAAAAAATGCGGCTTGAAGATATCGCTTTCAGTGATATATAGTTAATGCGGGCGACAATCCGGGCAAAGCGCCCGGATTGCCTTTTCCGGACCGACGCCCTGGAATCGAGGAATGACGTGCGTTACCAGACACTTTATGATGATTTGAAAAAAACAATCGGTTACAGCGAAGAGCAAATACCCCTGGGTTTCGGTCTGGTGGCCAGGAATTTCGACTTCCATTCGCGGATACGGCACCGCTTTTCCGAGAACGTCGCAACCGCCGACATCCTTGCCGCCGCGCCCGACGCCGACCGTGTCGACATCGGCGACATCCAGTCCATCACCGACAAGAAGGATTCGGAAATTTCGGAAAACCTGCATTTCCGCTACCATCTGATCATGCCGGAGAACACGGCCAGGGCGCGCGACGTCATCATTCTTTTCCACGGCTTCAACGAGAAGCTATGGCACAAGTACCTGCCCTGGGCGGCCTCTCTCGCGGCGAAGACCGGGCGGACGGTGCTTCTCTTTCCTATCGCCTTCCATATGAACCGGGCGCCCAAACTGTGGACGGAACTCCGCTCCATGAATCGGGCCAGCAAGACCCGGCGCGCCCTCCTTCCCGCCGTCATCGACTCCAGCTTGTCCAACGTCGCCATCTCGACCCGGCTGCATTATCTCCCGGAGCGCTTCATCTGGTCCGGACTCGAGTCCTACTACGACGTCATGGATCTGATCGACGACATCCGCGCCGGCAAACACCCGGCCATCGACGCAGGGGCCGGCATCGATTTCCTCTCCTACTCGGTCGGATCGTTCCTCGGCCAAACCATCATGATGACCAACAAGAAGGGCTATTTCTCCAAGTCGAAATACGTCGCCTTCTGCGGCGGGCCGGTGTTCAACCGCCTGTCCCCGGTGTCCAAGTTCATCCTGGACAGCGAGGCCAGCGTCAGGCTCTACTCCTATCTTGTCGAACACCTGGAGAGTCACATGCGCGACAACCCCGAGCTCCGCAACGTTCTGGCCGGGGATCGCGAGGAGGGGAGGAATTTCCGCAGCCTGCTCAATTACCGCGACAACCTCGCCTATCGCGAGGACAAGCTGCGCGGGCTGGCCGGCAGGGTCTATGCCCTCGCCCTGGGAGAGGATCGGGTCGTCCCTCCCTACGAGGTGATCAACACCCTGCGCGGAAGCAGGCAGAACATCGACATACCGGTCGAGGTGATCGACTTCCCCTATCCCTACCGGCACGAAGACCCGTTCCCGATCAATGACAGGTGGGCGGACGCCGTTGACGCGGGCTTCCGGCGGACCTTCGACAAAATCGCCGGCTTTTTGACGTCCTGACGACACAGCGGGCAAAGGATTGACCATAATTCTGCGCCATTCCCAGCCGGCGCTCAGAAAACCGTGCGCCGCACATGGCAATAGGGCGTCTTGCCGTTTTTCCCGTAATAATCCTGATGGTATTCCTCCGCCGGCCAGAACACGGCGGCGGGCGCGATTTTCGTGACCGGGCGCGGGGCTTTCGCGGCCAGCTCGTCGACGAGCCGCTTCGCCACCGCCTCCTGCTCGACATCGGTGAAGAAGATTTCCGATCGGTACTGGTCGCCGATGTCCGGGCCCTGGCCGCCGACCTGGGTGAAGTCGTGGATCTCGAAGAAAAGCCGGCACAGCTTCTCGAAATCGGTCTGGTCGGGATTGTACGCTACCTTGAGGGTCTCGGCGTGGCCGGTGTCGCCCTCGCAGACCTGTTTGTAGGTGGGTTTCAGGAGATCGCCGCCCATGTAGCCGACCTGGGTGGAAAGCACTCCCGGTTCGCGCCGGAACCAGTATTCGACGCCCCAGAAACAGCCGGCGGCGAAATAGGCGGTGCGCGGGCCCTCCGGCTTTTTGGGCACGAATTTCATGGAAACGGAATTGACGCAATGCCGGGTGTTTTTCGGGGTCAGGCGCTCGCCCTCGAAAACATGCCCGAGATGCCCGCCGCAGGCGGCGCAGACGATCTCGGTGCGCCTGCCGTCGGCGTCGGGGACATGCTTGACCGCTCCCGGGATCTCGTCGTCGAAGGACGGCCAGCCGCATCCCGAATCGAACTTGTCGCTCGAGCGGTAGAGCGGCGAGCCGCAGCGCCGGCAGACATAGGTGCCGTCTTCGGCGGTGTGGAGGTATTCGCCGGTGCCGGGCCGCTCGGTTCCCTTGTCGACGATGACGCGCTCCTCCTCGGGGGTCAGGTGATTGAACACGCCCATGTCGCCTCCTCTTGCGTTCTGCCAGAGCAAAAAATCGTGCAGTGCCAAAAAGGCAATCAAAAAGCCCTCATACAACAGCGCCTTCCGCATCCATTCTCCCGTTGCGTGAAAACAGAAAGGACTCGGCCGCCGCGGGTATATCGAAGCCAGTTGAGAATTCGGCTTCTTGAACTTACAGCCCTAGTCGCGCACACAGGTTACAAGATCAAAAAACCTAATTTCTTGCGCGACCGGGTATAGGGGCGTCCTTATGTATTTGTCGCCGGCGGACGGGGATCATCCCGCCAAAAAAAACGGGGCGCCCTTTCGGGCGCCCCATGACTTTCCATTTCTCGCCTGCGGCGGTGATTCGTCATTTCAGGCCGAGCATCAGGTAGCGGGACATGCTGCCCTGAACCACGCTCACCATGATTTTGCTCTTGCCGACGCTGTCCTTCATGATCTTGCGGAAGGAGGCGACGTCGGTCACCGGCGCGCGGTCCAGTTCGGTGATGACCGCGCCGGCGCGCAGCTCCTTTTCCATCGCCTCGCTGTTGTCGTCGACCTTGGTCACCACCACTCCGGCGAGGCCGTCGGCGAGGCTGTAGCGCTTGCGGGCGGCGGCGTCGATGTTGCGCACGGTCAAGCCGAGGCTGGAACTGACCTCGTCCACATCCGCACCGCTGGGGGCGGAGCGGCCGCCGCCGCTGGACTCGCGGGCCCGGGTGTAGAGATCCTCGGGCTGGGCCTCGATGTGGATGACCAGCTCGACCCGCTCATTGTCGGAACCCCGGACGACCGTGATCGGAATGCCGCGTCCGGGCTCGGTGTCGGCAACCATGTAGCGCAGGTGCTCGTTGTCCTTGATCGGGATGTTGTCGTAGGAGACGATGAGATCGCCCTTCTGGATTCCGCCCTTGGCGGCGGGGCCGCTGGGATCGAGGTTGGTGACCATGACGCCGGTGCCGTCGTGGCCCAGGGCCAGGCTGACGTCCGGATCCTCGGGGTTCATGACGATGCCCAGCCAGCCGCGGGTGACCGATCCCTTCTCTATAAGCTGCGCGATGACCGATTTGGCCTGGTTGATGGGAATGGCGAAGCCGATGCCGATGGAACCGCCGCCGGAGCCGCGGGTGGAGATCATGGTGTTCAGACCCACCACCTCGCCGTCGAGATTGACCAGCGGTCCGCCGGAGTTGCCGGGGTTGATGGAGGCGTCGGTCTGGATGAAGCGCTCGTAGGCGAGCTCGTTCAGATTGCGTCCTTTGGCCGAGACCACGCCCTGGGTGACCGACTGCTTGAACCCCATGGGGGAACCGATGGCGATGACCAGGTTGCCGGGCTTCAGCGCGTCGGAATCGCCCAGCTTGGCCACCGGCAGGTTGGCCGGCTTGTCTATCAATTTGATCACGGCGAGATCGGAATTGGCGTCGCGGCCGACGATCTCCGCCTTGTAGATCTTTCCTTTTTCGCTGGCGAACTCGACCTTGATGACGTCAGCGTCGGCGACCACGTGGTTGTTGGTCAGGATGTGTCCGTCGTGGTCGATGACCACGCCGCTGCCGACACCCTTGCTGCGCCGCTGCTCCGGTTCGGCCTTGGGCAGGCCGCGCGGACGCGAGGGCGCCGGGGATCCGAAGCCCCTGGGCCCGGGGTTGAAGAAGAATTCGAACGGATCGAAATCGTCCATGGAGTCGAGGTTGTCGCGCAGGCCGCTGCCGAGAACGATTTTTTCGGTCTCGATGCCGACCACGGCCGGACCGACCTCATCGACCACCTCGGCGTAGGCGTTGGACAGAGCCTTGGCCACGCGGATGTTTTCCGAGTCGAGGGCCCGGGCATATCCGGGATAGAACGCGGCCAAAAGAACGCCGGCCAGCAGGAGCGCCGCCAGGCGCAGGACAAAATCGTGGACGCGGGGTTGCGCGAGAGCGACCACGGCATCGTTCCGCCGCCGGCGCTGCATCATTTGCTTCATTGTTGATTCTCCTCTTGATCGCTTGGATCAAAAAAAAACGGCGTTGCGACAACCTCAACCGCCGCACAGCATTCCGTTAAATGATTTTTTGGATACACGGGACACGGAAGTAATTTTTATGCCCAAAGCGAATCGGCCTTCCCGAAACAAAAGTATGTGATCCGCGGATTTACTTTGGGTAACCCGGTCGAGATCAATTTTCCCGGAACATAACCTTCATAAAAAGCGTGTCCGCCTGTCTCCCCCATCCTTCGCCAAGATGGCGTTCGGAATTAAAAATTGAAGTGGAATAGTATATACATTATAATACCGATGCGCAATGATGATAAATTATGGGCTTTTTGAAAGGTCTTTCTCGGTCGAACACCCAAAGTATGGTCGATAATTGAGGAAGGGTCCGTTCCATCGGCGCCGCGAGAATTCCCGCCGGCGATACGGGCACAACGGGAAAACCCAGGGAGGGAAAGCACAGTGCGTACGACAGGACTGGCTTGTATAGCGTTATTGGCTGTTGTGACAACAGGTTGCGGGAACAGCAATCAGGATCGGACCGCCACGCGACGGGAACCGCCGCCGACGCAGACCAACGTGGCCTATGACACCCGGCAGAGCACCTCGCTCTATCCCCTGTCCACCGCCCAGCCGGTGCCGCCGATGCAGAACTATGCCTACGGCCCCACCAACCGGGTTCCGGCGGGTCCCGAGTATCAGACAACCACGGTGGCGAGCGCGGGTTATCAAACAACGAACACCGGTTATCAACCGGTGAGCTTCCCGCAATCCTATCCGGCGAACACCGACTCCGGCTACTGCGAGGTGACGGAGATCACGCCCTATTCCTCGCCGGTTGTGCGCATGGTGGATCCGCCGGTCATCGTCAACGATCCCTACCAGTCTTCCAGCTCCAACATGGCCCTGGCCCCGACTCCTTACACCGGGGTGACCACCTATTCGGGCTATTCGACCGCGCCTTCCACCTCCTACACCACCACCACGGTCAACACCTATTCCGCGCCGACCACGACGACGGCCTCCTACTATTCCCCGGCCCCAGTCTCCACAACCACCTATTCGGCGCCGACCTACTCCGCTCCCACGGCGCAGACGACCACCTACGACCCGACCACCTATACGCCGGCGTCGACTTATTCCCCGGCGCCCGTCTCCGCCCCGGTTTCCTATGCCCCGGTTTCGGCGGCCTATCCGACCGCGCCGGCCGCCGGGAGCTATCGATTGGTGCCGGCTCCGGACATCCCGCCGGGCATCCATCCCAACGACGCCGGACCGTCGCAATGGTTTGAAATCATCCGCCCCGACAACGGCCCCATCCGCATTGGCCGCGTCTCCTCCACCTGCGTTTGCGTCGGCGTCCGCGTTCCCAACCGCCACATCGCGGCCGGGGAAAGAGCGCTTATCGAGGCCCGCACCCTCACCAGGCCGCCATACAACAACCTCACCTACGGCATATACGTGGGCATTCTGGAACCCGTGCAGCGGATGCTGGACGTGGACGTGACCATTTCACGGTGATCGCAGCCGCCAAGGAAGAAACAGCCCTTGCATCCATCAAGACGCGCCCTTGTTTTTTTCGCCCTGTTCCTCATCGCCGCCGGCGCCCGCGCCGGCGACGATATTCAGACGGTGTCCTCGCTCTGGAGCGACTTCGTCTCGGCCCTGCGCCGGGGCGATTATCCCCAGGCCCACGCCATGTTCTCGCCCGAATCGCGTCTGGCCATGCCCTACCCCGCCTTCGTGCAGGAATACGGCCCACTTTCCGCCGCCCGGGAGATGGTGCTGGTCAAGCCGGACAGCCTGTCCACCCATACCGACGAGGACTGGGCCGAAATCACCTACAGCGGCAACAACCCGGCCACCGGCCGGGGCTTCCGGATCGGGGTGGCCCTGGTGAAAAACGCCGGGACGTGGGGCCTGGTGGCGGCGCGCAACGAATCGGTGGAACGGGTGGAGGCGGAGGCGCGGGGCATTCTGCGCACGGCGGCGGTCTGGCGGGGCTCCCCCGACGCGCCCCGGCTGCTGCGGGAATTCCTGGCCGTGGGCGACGGGAAAAATCCGGCTCTCGTCCACTACCGTTTCGAAACCGACGGCCAGTCCTTCCGCGCCCTTCCCCGGACGAAGGGCTTGCGGACCTTTCATGTCGACGCCTGGGGCATGGTCCGCCCGGGCGAATTCGCCGCAACCGAACCGCTGGCGGAAATGAAAACGCACGCGGCCAGGCAACTTCCGCCGCCCGCGCCGTCGGCCGAACCGCCCCGCCAGCCTCAACCGGTCAACGGCCTGCCGGAGTTGAGCGAGCCGCCCGCGGCGAACGTCTTTTCGCCCTTCCCCGGCGAACCGTCGGCGCCGCCGCTCATGGATTTCGCCGAGCCGCCGATGCCGCCGCTCGCCGCTCCGCCCGGTTTCGTGATCAGGGAACCGGAGGCGGTGGCGCTGCCGGACACGATTCGGTGACCGCCCGGGAAAAATTCGTTGACATCCCCGGCGGGCACGGGTACATTTGTTGACGTGCTTACATACTCCCCCATTACCGGGGGACTTATTTTTTGCGGACCGGTTCCATATTGTGCGAGGGACGTTCCCGTCCCTGGAGATGCGATGCCTACCCTTCAGGCCTGTGTTCTTGCCGCCGGCAAGGGCACCCGGATGGGAGGCGACCGCCCCAAAGTCCTGTTCGAGGCAAACGGCAAGCCGTTGATCGAATGGGTGCTCGGCGCACTTTCGGACGCTGGCGTGGACGACTGCGTGGTTGTGGTGGGCTTCCGAAAGGAAGAGGTCGTCGCCAAGCTGCCGACTGGAGTTCGCTGGGCTGAGCAGTCGCCTCAGCTCGGAACCGGGCATGCCGTAAGGTGTGCCCGCGATTCGTTTCCGGACCTGGCGCAGGACATTATCGTCACCTACGGCGACATGCCGCTGGTGTCCCCCGACACCTACCGCCGCCTGGTCGCGGCCCGGCGGCGGGGGGACGTCGACGCGGTGGTGCTGACGGTGAAAATCCAGCCCGACAGCCGTTTCGGCCGGGTGGCGCGCGACGCCCGGGGCGGCGTGCTCCGCATCGTCGAATACAAGGACGCCGGCCCGGAGGAACGGGCCATCGACGAGGGCAACGCCGGCGTCTACTGCTTCAAGCCGGCCAGCCTGTGGCCCGCCGTGGAGGCGATCGGGAACGACAACGCCCAGGGCGAGTACTATCTGACCGACGTGGTTGCGATCCTCCTGGCCGGAGGAGGCCGGGTCCTGTCCATGGCGTCGGAGGTGGCGGGTGAGGAACTGGGCGTGAACACGCCCGAGGATTTGCGGTTGGCAAGCGAGGCGCTGCGAGCGCGGGAAAGCTAGGGACGGCGGATCCGCCGCCCCGCGAACCGATCTGAAGGGGAATGCTTTGAGAATATTCATCGGCAACGCCCACCCCGAACTGGGCCGGGCCATTTGCCAGCACCTGAAGGTCGAGCCGGGGCGCATCGACGTCGTGCGCTTTCCCGACACCGAGACCAAGGTGCGCATCGTCGACGACGTGCGCGGCACCGACGCCTTCATCATCCAGCCCACCTGCCCCCCGGTGAACGAGAATCTGATGGAACTCCTGGTCATGGTCGACGCCCTGCGCCGGGCCAGCGCCAAGTCCATCACCGCCGTCATTCCCTATTTCGGCTACGCCCGCCAGGACCGCAAGCACGAGGGCCGGGTGCCGATCACCGCCAAGCTGGTGGCCAACCTGATCGCCGCCAGCGGCGTCAGCCGGGTGCTGTGTCTCGACCTGCACGCCGCCCAGATCCAGGGCTTCTTCGACATCACCATGGACCATCTCTTCGCCATGCCGGCGCTCATCGGCTACCTGAAGGGGTTGAAGCTGGAAAAGCCGATGATGGTCAGCCCCGACATCGGCTCCATCAAGTTGGCCGACCGCTACGCCCGGCAACTGGGTTGCGGGGTGGCGGTGGTGGAGAAGCGCCGTCTTTCCGACGAGAAGGTCGAGACCGGCTACGTCATCGGCGGCATCGCCGACAAGGACGTGATCATCGCCGACGACATGATCACCTCCGCCGGCAGCATGGCGGCGGCGATACGGACCGTCCGCGAACACGGCGCCCGCACCGTCCGGGCCATGGCCACCCACGGCCTGTTCGTCTCGAACGCCTTCGAGCGGCTGCTGGAGGCGGCGCCCACCGAGGTCATCGTCACCGACACGGTGCCGCCGCAGCCCGACGCGCCGCCGGAGCTGAACATCAAGATCATCTCCACCGCCTGGCTGATCGGCGAGGCGATATCCTGCATTTACCGGAACAAGAGCATCAGCCTCCTGTTCATGTAGCGAATATTCCGGCGAACCGGGGAACGGGCGCGCGTGAGCCCGCCGGGGCGTCACCGCAAGCAAGTCCACAAGGAGAAACACGTGGCGACACTCAAGGTTCAGAAGCGCGAAGGCAAGGGCA
This sequence comes from Dermolepida albohirtum, assembly GCA_031893035.1. NCBI lineage: Eukaryota > Metazoa > Arthropoda > Insecta > Coleoptera > Scarabaeidae > Dermolepida > Dermolepida albohirtum. The sequence goes on along the minus strand of JAVIWB010004418.1, from coordinate 13,122 downwards.
AGTACGCGGCGTTCGCCATCCGCAAGGCCGGCGGCATTCCCGGCGTGGTCTACGGCAAGACCCTCAAGGAAAACGTCAACATCGGCGTCAACCTCAAGGAATTCCTGGCCCTGCTCAAGGCCGGCGACCGCATCGTCCAGCTCGACGTCGAGGGCGCGGTCATGCAGGTGCTGATCAAGGCTGTCCAGCACGGCACCTACGATCACGAGGTCCTGCACGCCGACTTCCGCGCCATCTCGGACACCGAGGTCATCGAAATCGAACTGCAGATCGAACTGGCGGGCGACGCCCCGGGCGTGGCCGTGGGCGGCATGCTCGAGCAGAACCTGCACCAGGTCAGCGCCCGCTGTCTGCCGAAGGACTTGCCGGAGAAGGTGGTGGTCAACGTCGCCGGCCTGAACCTGGACGACATCATCTACGCCAAGGATCTTCCCGTCCTGCCCGGCGTCGAATATTTCTTCCACGGCAACCCGGCGGTGGTGAGCTGCCATCACCCGATGGCGCAGGCCGAACCGGAAGCCGCCGCCGAGGGCGAGGCTCCCGCCGCTCCCGAGGTGATCGGCGAGAAGGAACGCGAAGCCAAGGCCAAGGACAAGGAATAGGCGCGCGGCATGAAAGTGATTGTGGGTCTGGGAAATCCGGGAGGCGGATACGCGCGCACCCGTCACAACATCGGCTGGCTGACCCTGGACGCCCTGGCGGACAGGCTTTCGGCCACCCGCTTCCGCCGCGAGAAGTCGGTGGAGACCGCCGAGGCGGCGCTGAACGGGGAGAAGCTCTACCTCCTGAAGCCCCAGACCTACATGAACCGCTCCGGCCAGGCCCTGGCTTCATGGCTGGGCTGGTTCGGCGAGGTCCGGGAGGCGCTGACCGGGAAGAGGGACGCCCCGCTCCGGCCCGCCGGGGACAGGGCCCTTTCCCGGGAGGATCGCGACGACGACGACGAGTGCGTTTGGCCGGGGCTCCTGGTGATTTCGGACGACGTCAACCTGCCGCTGGGGCGGATGCGTTTTCGCCCGGCCGGGTCGGCCGGCGGCCACAACGGCCTGACCGACATCCAGAAGGCCCTGGGCGGCCGCGGGTATCCCCGGCTGCGGCTCGGGGTGGGCGCTCCGCCCGAACGCATGGATCGCGCCGACTACGTTCTCGGCCGCTTCGGCAAGGACGAGCTGCCGGTGGCGGAGAAGGTGGCGGAAACCGCGGCCGGCGCGGCGAGCGACTGGGTGGTTCTCGGCATGGACGCGGTCAGGGGAAAATACAACGGCTTGGTCCTGGGCGGCGGCCCGGAGTCGTAGGAAATTTCGAGAGACATCTTACAAACGAAGGCAATTTTTTGTTGGAGGAATCGGCGTGAGCAGATTGTATGAAGCAATGTTTATCGTGGACAGCGCCAAGGCCAAGGAGGACTACGCCAAAATGGAGGCCGAGTGCCTTGGCTGTCTTACCCGCCACGGCGCGGAAGTCGTCAAGGCCGTCAAGTGGGACGAGCGCCGCCTGGCCTACGAGATCAACAAGATCCGGCGCGGCACCTACATCCTGGTGCATTTCAACGCCGATCCCGGCGCCATCACCAAGATGGAGCGTCAATGCGCCCTGAACGAGAACATCCTCCGCGTGCTCATCCTGGTGGACGAGGACGGGGTCGAGGTTCAGGTGGCGACCCTCCGGGAGCGCGACGGCGACTCCGCCGAATCGGTCGGTTAATCCAGGAGCGACTGAACGAATCCCGCGCGTTTCGAAGCGGACGCCGCGACGGCAACCACGCGGCCGGACGATTCCCGAAGCGCGCCGGGCGCGCCGCCCTTGTCCCCGCCGACCCGGACTCCGGGAACGCGGCGGCGACGGCGGCCCGCCATAGCAAACAGGAGATGAATGTGGCTGGATTCAACAGGGTGATACTCATCGGCAACCTGACCCGGGACCCGGAACTCCGCTACACCCCGCAGGGGACGGCGGTCGCGGATCTCAGATTGGCCGTCACCACCGTTCGCGGCCGCAGCGGCAGCGAGCGCAAGGAAGAGACCCTTTTCATCGACTGCACGGTCTGGGATCGCCAGGCCGAGACCTGCAGCGAATATCTTACCAAGGGCCGGCCGGTTCTGGTCGAGGGGCGGCTCATCGAGGATCAGTGGCAGGACAAGGAAACCGGCGAGCGCCGCAGCCGCATCAAGGTCTATGTCCAGAACGTCCAGTTCCTGGGCGGCCGTGACGGCGGCTCCGGGGCCAGCGGGCGCTTCGATTCCGGCTCCAGCGGCCGTTTCGAGGCCGGTTCGAGCGGGCGCTACGATGCGGGCGGCGAGGATCGCTCGCAGGCCAAGCGTTCGCCGCCGCCGCCGCGCGCCGAATCCCGTCCCGCCTCCGGCAAGGGCGGCGCGACCGACGTCTTCGACGACGACATGGGCTCTCGCGGCCCCTCGGGCGACGACATTCCGTTTTAAAACGAATTCCGAGAATTGTTGATTTTTTTGACAGCAAGGGAGAATCACAGTGAGTTCCGATTACGGCAAGGACAAGCAGGATTTCCATGTCGGCGGCGGGCGCTGCCGTTACTGCGGCAAGAACGCCCCGGCCACCGTTGACTACAAGGACGTCAACACCCTGCAGAAGTTCATGAGCCCCCAGGGCAAGCTTTTCGACCGCAAGCGCCTCGGCAACTGCGCCAAGCACCAGCGGGCCATCGCCCGGGCGGTGAAGCGCGCCCGCTTCCTCGGGCTGCTGCGATACAGCGGCAGGCAGTAGGCCCGGGATTTTGGGTATTTTCACAGGATTGGATATATTGGAGGCGTTACCATGCCGATGAAATTATTGTTGCGTGAGGATGTGAAGGATCTCGGCCTGGCCGGCGACATTGTCAGCGTCGCCAACGGCTACGGCCGCAACTATCTGCTGCCCCGTCACCTCGCGGTCGAGGTCACCCAGGCCAACCTGAAGCAGATCGAAAGCGTCAAGAAGTTCCGCCGGGCCCGCGAACTCGAGCGGATCAAGGATTTCCGCACCCTGGCCGAGCGTATTTCCGCCCTGGACATCACCATCAAGGAGCGGGTCTCCGACGCCGACGTCCTGTATGGCGCGGTCCACGCCAAGCAACTGGTCGAATCCCTGAAGGCCGAGGGCATCGGCCTCGAGCCCGGGATGATCAAGCTCGAGGAGCCGATCAAGAGCCTGGGCGTCCACCGGGTCCGGGTCCGCCTGCACCCCGAGGTCGAGACCGAGCTCAAGGTCTGGGTGGTCGGCATCAAGGACAACGCGCCGGTGGAATGACCGGGCGGCCGTCCCGCGATTTTTCAAGGAGTCCCTTTCGCGGGGGCTCCTTTTTCGTTGCCGCGCGCGGGAGCCGGTCAGCGCGTTTTCGGAAATGACAGGCCCCCTCTTTTGCGTTTTCGGCGTGGACCATGCACACCAAAACGCGCAAAAGGCAGGGTCGACATTTCGCGATACCGGGCGCGGCATGAAATCGTGAAAATGGGGAGAAGGGGGTGCCCCATTCCACGTTGGTTTCCCTGATTCGTCCCTTACCGCGCACAGTCCGGGAAATCACAATTTCAAGATGCAAACAGTATCGTTCAGGGCGCGCCGCCCGTTTATTCCGCGCCGCCTGTTGCCGAAACCGCCGACCTGCGGTATGATGGGCCGAGTCGTTTTCTTCCCATGGAGAACCGTATGCCCGATCCCCTGGTGTCCACCAGCCGGCTCCGCGCCCTGCGCTCGGCCTGCGGTTCCGGCGACTCGCCGATTCTCATCGCCATCCACGACTATCCCGATCCCGACGCCATCGCCGCCGCCCTGGCCATGCAGACCCTGGTCGGGTCCTGGGGCATCAGTTCGGTCATCGCCCACGGCGGCATCATCGGGCGCGAGGAAAACTCGGAGATGGTGCGGCTTCTGGAGATCGAACTCGTGTCCTACGAGAACATCCGGGATCTGCGGGAGTTCCGCGGCGCCCTGTTCCTGGACACCCAGCCCCAGGCGAAAAACCAGTCCCTGCCGCCCGGGGTGCCGGTGCTGGGCGTCATCGACCACCACCGCCTGAGCGAGGACTCCATCCGGGGCGGAATCCGCACCTCAACCGGCACCATCCGCATCGTCTTCAACGACATCCGCACCGATGTGGGGGCCAGTTCCACCCTGACCCTGGGCTATCTGCAGGCGGCCGGCATAACCCCCGACACCCGGCTCGCCACCGCCCTGTTCCTGGGCATAAAGACCGATACCGACGGCCTGCTCCGGGACGCCAACCCGGCCGACATCGCCGCCTACACCGCCCTGCTCCCTCTGTCCGACCTGACGCTGGCGGCCAAGTCCCTGCATCCGCCCATGGATCGGGACTATTTCCGTTTTCTCCACCTGGCGATGGAGCGCTCGACGGTGTACGGCTCCTCGCTCCTGTCCAATTGCGGCGAGGTCAGAAGCCCGGACATGCTGTCCTCCGCCTCGGATCTGCTTATCGCCGTCAAGGGGGTGGGCTGCGCCCTGGCTGTCGGCCTCCACGGCGGCCACGTCTACCTTTCCCTCCGGGCCAAACCGCCCCGCGCCGACGCCACCCGGGTTCTTCTGCAGATCGTCGAACCCGAGGGCAAGGGCGGCGGCCACGGCCTTTCCGCCGGGGGCTCGGTGGATTTCGGCAAGCCGCTGGACGAGAGCGTCGACATCATCCTCGCCCGTCTTCTGACTGCATCCGGCGACAGCGGCAAAACGGGGGTCAACCTGATTTGAGCCAGTCCCTTCTCGCCGATCTCACCCCAGCCCAGAAGGAGGCCGTAACCCACGTCGACGGCCCCATGCTGGTGGTCGCCGGAGCCGGTTCCGGCAAGACCCGGGTGGTCACCCGCCGGGTCGCGCACCTGATCAGTCTGGGCGTTCGGCCCTGGCGCATCCTCGCCCTCACCTTCACCAACAAGGCCGCCCGCGAGATGCGGGAGCGGGTCGAGCGGCAGGTGGGCGAGGCCCCGGCCTGGATGGGGACCTTCCATTCCATCTGCGCCCGCATTCTCCGCATCGACATTCCTCTGCTGGAGGACGGCCGCGACAGCCGTTTCACCATCATGGACCAGGGGGATCAGGAGGGTCTGGTCAAGCAGGCCCTGAAGAAGCTGGACATCGACGAAAAGGCCAACAAGCCGTCGTCCCTGCTGGCCGCCATCGGCCGCGCCAAATCGGATTTCATCCGGCCCGAGGAATACAAGGCCGGCTCCTGGAAGGACGAGATCGTCCAGCAGGTCTACGTCGAGTACGAGAAGCTGCTCCGCGCCAACAACGCCCTCGATTTCGACGATCTGCTGGTGCAGGCGGCGCGGCTGCTGGATCGCTCGCCCGAGACCCTGGCCAAGTACCGTTCGCGCTTCCCCTACATCCTGGTCGACGAATACCAGGACACCAACCGCGCCCAGTACCGCCTGCTTCGTGCTCTGGCCGGCCGCAACGCCAACCTGCACGCCACCGGCGATCCCGACCAGTCCATCTATTCCTGGCGCGGGGCCGACTACCAGAACATCATGGATTTCCAGCGCGACTTCCCGGGCGCCCGCATCGTCCGGCTGGAGGAGAACTACCGCTCGGGCAAATACATCCTGGAAGCCGCCAACCACCTGATCCGCCACAACTCCCACCGCATCGACAAGGACCTCTTCACTTCCCGGAGCGACGGCGACAAGGTGACCCTGGCCAAGCTGCAGTCGGATCGCCACGAGGCGATGTGGATAGGCGAGCGGGTCGCGGGCATGCGCGCCAAGGGCGCGCGGCTCGGGGAAATGGCCATATTCTATCGCACCAACGCCCAATCCCGGGCGCTTGAGGAATCGTTGATGAGCGCCGGCATTCCCTATCAATTGGTGGGCGGGGTGCGCTTCTACGAGCGGAAGGAAATCAAGGATCTGCTGGCGCACCTGAAGGTCCGCATCAATTCCCGGGATTTGGCCAGCCTGCGGAGGGTCGTGTCCTGCCGGCCGGGGGTGGGCGAAAAGACTTTGGAAAAGATCGCGCAGGCGGCGGAAGAGGCGGGCGAGGCGATTTTCGACTTCCTGGCCGCGCCCGATTTCGAGCGGCGCTTCAAGGCCGGCAGGAAGGTGATCGATTTCGGCGAATGGTGCAACGGGCTTGCGGCGGTGGACATTTCCCGCGCCGACGTGGCCGTCAAGGAGATCCTGAATCGCTCCGGCCTCATCGAAGCCGCCATCGCCGGCGCCGCCAAGGATCCCCTGTCCGAGGATCGCCTGGAAAACCTGCACAGCCTGAGCGCCCGCGCCGGCGAGTTCGTGCGCCTGCGCCTGGAGAACGCCCCTGTTGCCGACGCCGAGGCCGCCCAGGAGGAGGTGCGGTCGGCCTCGGCCATCGATCTCGCCGCTTTTCTCGAGGATGTCGCCCTGGTGGCGGACGTGGACGGCTGGGCCTCGGACGCGGACAAGCTGACCCTCATGACCCTGCACAGCGCCAAGGGCCTGGAATTCGACGATGTCTTCGTCACCGGCCTGGAGGAGGGCCTCCTGCCCCACCGGAACTGCCTGTCCGAGGCGCAGCTCGAGGAGGAGCGCCGGCTCTTCTACGTCGGCATCACCCGGGCCAAGCAGCGGGCCTGGATCACCCATGCCGCCACCCGCTTCATCCACGGCAGCATGGATTTCAGCCGGCCGAGCCGCTTCCTGGAGGAGTTGCCGGCGGAGACGATGGAGGAGATGGATTACGGCGACAGCCTGTCGACGAACTACGGCTCCGGCTTCGCCCCGGCCCGGCGGCGGGAATGGAATTTCCCCGGGAATAACGCCAAAGTCGGCGCCAAATCGGGCATCAATGTCGATTTCGCCGACGACGACTTCCTGGACATCGGCGGGGATTTCGATCCCAATCCCGACTTCAAGCCGGATCCCGATCCCGGCTTTCCCGGTTTCGAACCCGCCGAATCGACCGGCGGGAAAAAAGGCCGTGGAACCTTCGGCGCCAAGCCCGCCGCGGCCAAGCCGCCGGCGCCCTCGAAATTCCGCCCCGGCGATCTGGTCAAGCATCCCGTCTTTGGCTCCGGCAAGGTGTTGACCGTCGCCAAGCGCAAAATCATGGTGCAGTTCTTCACGTCCGGCACCAGGATGCTGCATGAGGATTTGACGCGGTTGACCAGGGAATGATTGGTCCGGATTCACACTTGCGCATTGCAAATTGTAAATTGCGAATTCGAACCAATCATCCCGGCCTGACGATCCTCGCCTTCGCCCCGAGATTCCTGAACCGGGCGAGCAAGGACTGCGCTTCGTCCAAAGAGATGTCCCTCGCCACGCATACCCCGAGGTTCATGCATTTGTCCCGCGCCTCCTCCTCGCTCAGGCCCATGATTTCGGCGATGGACTTCACGGTCTGACTGTCGCGGGTCCGCCCCACCACCAGGGCGAAGCCTCCCGGCTTCATGAAGGCGGCAAGGCCGGCGGACAGGCGGCCGGTGCCGGTGCCATGCCGGGTGCTGGAGGTTTCTCCCGGTTTCTGCGGCCGGGACTGGGGATGAGGCTCGGCGGGGGCGGCGAAGGCGTTATAGCCTTGATCCCAAAAACCGGTGTCGCCCGCCTCCAGGAACTGGATAGAGGCGAGATTGCCGGATGCGGCCGGAGACTTCAGCACCCCGGAGAAAACCGGATCCACATCCTTGGCGGGCGAGGGGGGAAGAACGGAAGGGCTTTTCTTCTCGACCGGCGCGGCGGTCACCGCCCGGAGGCCGCCGCGGCCGTTGTCGGCGACCCAGATCAGGCTGCCGCAAACGGGACAGGTTATCTCGAGTTTCTCGGCCTGGTCGGCGAACTCGGCCAGATTCCTGCCATATATCTTGGGCGGGCGGGGCCATTGCAGGCGGCTGACATTCCCCGTCTCCCCTTCCCCGGCCAAGCGCACTTCCATCCCGGGAGGCAACGAAACGGTCAATTCCGCCAGCACCGCTTCGGCTTGGGGTCTGGTCATGCCGGAGACAAGGGCGATGGGGCCGGAATCGGCGATGCGGCGGGTGGCTTCGGGTTTGAGGGAGAAACATCCGGACAGGAAATTGGTGGCTTCGGGCTGCCTCTCCGGAGGCACCTTCTCCATGACAATCTGGTACTTTTCCGTATCGGCCATTTCCTTCCTCGAAAGAAATCCGTTTCCTTTGGAGATAACTATACCCCCTTCGTCCCCCGGGTCAAGGAGTGAATCCCTTGCCAATGACGAGGGAACCCTTATAATCCTGACAGAATACCGCGAGGCTTCGCCGTTGCCGAAAAGGAAATCCCCGTGTTAAGCAAAAAAGGCAAACTTTTGGTGGTCGCCCTCTTGGTGGCGGCGATTTTTCTCACCGGCCAGGCCAGGGTGATGCTTGACGACATGGTCGCCTCCTTCCGCGACGATTTTCGTGAAATGCTTTATCTTCCCCGGGGCAACGGCCTGAAAATCATCGCCTGCGGCTTCGACGCGCCGCTGGCCGACGCCCTGTTCATCAAGGGCATGATTTATTACGCCGAATCCCTGCGGGTCAAGGACAGAACCAACCGCCGCGAATACACCTACGAACTGTTCGACGTCATCACCGATCTCAGCCCGCGGTTCACCCGCGCCTATCAGGTCGGGGCCCTGTTCCTGACCGGTTCCGCCTCGCTCAAGAGCAATCTCGACGGGGTGAAGCTGTTGCAGAAGGGCATAGACAAATATACGGAAATGGCGGAGGCGAAGAAGCCGGTGCGCCCGGACGGCCGTTGGCTCTTCCATACCCTGATCGCCAATACCTACGAAATCAACGTGCAGGCCCACATGCGCAGGGACGGCGACTTCCAGGGCATCTATGAGGCCAGGCAGCGCGCGGCCGGGGAGTTCCGCGCCGCCGCCGCCTCGCTGGAAGCGCCGGCCTACATCATGGAAGCGGCGGCCGGCTACGAAAGCGGCCTCAACGGCGCGGGCAGGATCGAAAGCGCCCTGTACGCCGTCCTGTCGGTTTGGCAGATGCTGTACCATCGGGCGGAGGAAGTCGGCGACAAGGACATGCTGAAGGACCTCCAGTCCAGAATCGACGAAATGCAGTCCCAGATCGACCAGATCGAAACCACCCGCGCCGAGGAGGCCAACCTCGGCGCCCTGGGCAAAATCTACCTTCAACGCCACGGCAAGGCGCCAGCCGGAGTGCCGGACATGATCAAGGACGGCCTGCTCGTCCAGGCCCCGGTGACGCCGCTCGGCGCCGAGGGCGTTCCGGATATCTGGCTGGCCCTTCCCGACGGATCCTTCAAGAGCCGCGCCCTGGCGGCGATGGAAACGGAAAACCATCTGGATCAACTGCGGCACGCCATGTACTCCTACATGCGCGGCGCAGTCGGCTACCCCGAGGATCCGCAGGAACTGGTCCGCCAGAAGCTGCTGGACGTCATTCCCGAGCCCCCGCTCAAGGCGCTGGGGCAGGTTTACGAGTATGACAAGAACACCGGCGAGTTTGAAAGCGTGATGCCGGAAGGCCCGGATTTGCCGTCGGAACGGCCGTAAGGAAGCGCGTAAAAATAAGTTGATCGATTTCTCAGCCGAAACGGCGATGTCCGCGCGCTTCCCGGTACGCACGTTGTTTCTGCGCGGCTCCCAAGGATACGATTCGTCATGCCCTCCCCCGCCCCTCTTCCCAATCCCGCCTGGCTGCTTGCGCTGGAAAGCTCGACGCCTCACGGCGGCGCCGCCCTGCTCCGCAACGGCGAACCGGTTTCGTTGCGGCGGCTGGAGGAGGGATTGCGCCACGGGCGGGAACTGCTTCCCGCCGCCGCCGCCCTGCTGAAGGACGCCGGCCTGAAGGCCGGGGATCTCGACGCGATAGCGGTCTCCTCTGGTCCCGGATCCTATACCGGCACCCGGGTCGGGGTCATGGCCGCCAAGGCCCTGGCCTATGGAACCGGCCGCCGGCTGGCGGCTGTCTCCAGCCTGGCGGCGCTGGCCTACAGCCTTCTCTTGGAAAAACAGGCCCGGGCGGGCGATATGGTTCTGACGCTTCAGGACGCCCGCCGCGACGAGGTCTACGCCGGGCTTTACCGCCTTGGTGAAAACGAGGCGGAACAGTTGCAACCCGACGTCGCCGTCGCCCCCGAGGAGGCGAAGGCGCTTCTCTCCCGGCTGGCGGCCGACGGCGAAACGCCGCGCCTGGCGGGTTCGGGGTTCTTCACCTATGGTGAACTCTTCCGGGAGATGGGCGTGGCCGAAGCGACTCCCGGGCAGGTCAATCCGGCGGCGGTGGGCGTTCTGGCCTGGCGGCAATTATTGCAGGAAGTTTCTGCCGATCCCCTGATTCTCCAGCCCAGCTACCTTCGTCGGGACGCCGGCCACGATTGGCGGCGGGACAATCTCATCGCCCCGGCCTGAGGCGATCCTACGGCAACGACTACAATTTCCACCGCCTAAATAAATTTAACCCTTTTATCTGCATGTGGACTTTTGGAGATAAGCGGGCAAACCGCCGCCCGCTTATCTCCAAAGCATCAGGCTCACTGTACACGACAATTTTTAATTAAAACCTCTGTAACTAATTGCTAAATAAGGAATAATCTTAAAATTGGTCAATTTTAGGCTATTTTACGATTACTTTTGCAATATCAATATGTTATAGCGATCTCTGCAAAAAATAGTCGTGTACTGTGGCATCAGGATTTAGGTTTCCGGTCGGTATTTAACAACAACTCTTCGTTTTGGGTTGACGTTGCAAAAAATCAACCCGTTGCAATTCAAGAGGTTAAAACTTGGAGGAAATCGAGCGGCGGTTGGCTCGATTTTCTCCAAAAGTCCACTGCATGCCAATGCAGATAAAGTCGCCCGATTTTGCCAAAAAAAGAGTCAACTTTTTTCGTCTTTCGGTCGATACAAACCGGATAAGCCGCCTTGCCCCCGAATCGGGGAGCGGGATGCCGGATCATGGCATGATAATTGCAATATGCACCCGCTACGAAGTGGTTTCTCCACAATTTGCGGGCGATTCCCGGTGGGAACATTTTCCGGGGTTGAATGCCCTTCTTCACAAAGGCTGACGATATGGGACTCTCACAAAGCCTCTACACCGGCTGGACCGGCATGTCCGTCCACCAGCGCGCCCTGGACAACCTGAGCAACAACCTGGCCAACGTCAACAACACCGGCTATCGCAAAAGCGATTTCATGTTCACCAGCCTCATGAACCAGGTCCTGAGCGGGTCCATGGCGGCGGGCGCCAACACGAGCACGGTCAGCGCCAAGACCCTCGGCCTCGGCGGAGCCACCGGAGCCATCCTCGGCAACTTCACCCAGGGCCCGATCGAAACCACCGGCAACCCTCTGGACGTGGCCATCAACGGCAACGGCTTTTTCCTGGTCAACACGCCCTACGGCACCGCCATGACCCGGAACGGTTCCTTCTACACCGATCACACCGTCAGCCCCAACCAGCGCATGCTCTGCGTCGGCGACGGCCTGGCGGTTCAGGGCTGGATGGCGACGAACGGGGTCATCACCCCCAGCGTGCAGACGGTAAGCAACATCTATCTTCCCGCCGCGGGCGATCATCTCGCCGGGGTGCAAACCGGCAAGGTCGATCTCGCCGGCAATCTTCCCACCAACACCTCCGGCTCCGACTTCAATGGCCAGACCAGCACCGAGCTGGAGCTGAAGGGCAACCTGTCCGGGAACAACAGCCTGATCACCAGCATCTACGCCCCGGTCACCCGCACCGGCAGCGACAACAACATCCGCGACGAAGTCCAGGAGATCAAGGTCCGGATCGACTTCACCGGCCCGACCCTCTCCGCCGACGGCAGCACCAATTCCTACGCCTGGACCATGACGACGGTGGACTGGCCCAACGCCGGCGATCCCGGGGTGCAGATCTATCCGCCGACCGACGGCTCCGACTTCACCCAGGGCAATGTCCGCTTCTACACCACCGGAACCAGCCAGCGCGGGGCGGGTCAGGTGGTGGACGCGCAAATCAAGCCCGGATCGACCACGGTCAGCGCCTCGACCGACGACGGTTCGGGCGGCGCCATCACCAATTCCTTCACCATCCCCAGCGACTTCCAGCTGGATCTCTCGCGTCTGACCAGCCTGGCCAACGCCCCCGGGGGCGACGCCCTCGATACCTGGCACGTCAACGGCAACGCCAAGGGCACCATGGCCAGGACCATCACCATTTTCGACGAATACACCGAATTCGTGTCCGCCACCGACGCCAACGGCAACGCGACGATGCAGCCGGAGCGCCGGGTCGAGGCCAGGGAGGTCACCCTGAGCTTCACCCGCACCGCGACCGGCAACGGCGCCACCACCTGGTCCTGGCAATCCTCGATGGACGGCGCCACCGGCGAATTGACCTTCAACAGCATCGGCGACCTGACGTCCTCGACTTCCACGGGCGGACGAGTGAACTACAATTTCAGCGACCTCACCTACACCAACACCGACGGATCGCTGCAGGTGGTTTCCCAGGACGGTTACCGCGACGGCTATCTCGAGGAGATCAGCATCGACCAGAACGGCAAGGTTTGGGGCCACTACTCCAACAACGTCACCGAGGCGCTGGCCCAACTGGCCATGGGCAATGTCGCCAATCCCAGCGGCCTTTCCTCGTCGGCCGGCAACCTGTTCTACATCAGCCCCGCTTCCGGCGAACTGCAGATCGGCATTCCTGGCGACGCCAAGGGTTCGGTGTACGCCGGCCTGGCCGCCATCGGCGCCGGCTCCCTGTCCACCGGCAGCCTGGAGGGATCGAACGTGAATCTCTCCCAGGAATTCACCAGCCTGATCAGCATCGAGCGCGGCTATCAGCTCAACGGCAAGGTCATCACCACCTCGGACGAGATGCTGCAGACCGCCCTGCAACTCAAGCGGTAAACGCCGAAGGCATTCGCTGAAAAAAAGGGAGAGGCGCCGGCCTCTCCCTTTTCGCGTAAGGATTCCCCACGAAAGCCGTATACCGAAGCCAGTTGATTTATTCCGTTACCCGGTTAGACGTTGGAAGCGGCATAATACACGGCGCGTCAGCGCTTTTTTCTTGACGAACTCCATCCCGGATAATACTATTATTTTTCTTTATTTTATACGCCCCCGGCGCGATCCGCTCTCGGGCGGACTGTTTTTTCCGTTCCCGACGGAAGCGGGGACAGGATCGACAAACAACAATAGGTATTTTCG